>WSUI01000027.1:13776-98283 GCA_019633595.1 Tulasnella sp. UAMH 9824
CCCCCCCCCGGCCCCCCCCCCCCCCCCCCCCCCCCCCCCCCCCCCCCCCCCCCCCCCCCCCCCGCCCCGCCCGGGGGGGGGCCGCCCCAAGAACGGGTGACGAACATTAGGCTCGGTCGCTCGTAGAATAAGCGAAAGATGAGAATTTCCTCACCGAGGTTGAGAAAGCCGGGAGTGTTAGAGTGAGACGGGCGATTATTCTTGTCGAAAGCTTGCTGCGCTCCCCAGCAACCAAGCACCTCTTTCTCCACTCCCTGTATTTCGGAATCATGAGAGTCGAATATCTCGTTGTATTTCGCCCTCTTCACGTCCGACCACTCGAGGATGGGCCAATTAAGCGCTTCGCGAAGCCGCGGCAGGTCGAAGACGTCGCCGAATTGCAAAACGGGTACTTTGGAACCGATGTGGCTGTGTGAAGGGATGAACGGAGGAAGGATTGGGATGCGGTGAGACATATATGCGAGGAATATGAGGTTGATCTATGTTGCTCGGGTGGTCAGTTGAGCAGCTCTCCAGTTCGGCTCCTTGAGACGAGCACGTACATAGACCATAAATTCATTCGCTATAGTGCAAAAGCCGTCAGAAATGGTGTGATATGCAACTATAGGACAGTGCCAGGAGAGACTTACTCATTCCGGCGTAGTTGAATGCTGTAATATACTTATATTCCTCTTTCAGATTATCTGCACGCGTTCCTATGAGCAAACAGACTCGGACGAAATATGACACACGCACCTCTAAATCTACCCGTGGCCGGTCCCTTGACATAGTGCCGTGAATCCAGCACCGACAAGTCGAACATCGAAATGTCATTACGGGCTGCCTGCGATTCGGGCACGGCGGTGGCAGGGTCGTAGTAGACACGTTGGGACCCCAGGGGCGACCAGAACATGAACGCGCAGATGGTTACTGTGCATGCTACCACGATGTATTTGATTGATTCTAGTACAAAGCGCCGTCCGGCCCACGTCTGACGAAAGCGGAAATCATCGAGCCCCGGCAGCATGAAGAGCGCTCGGCGATTTGATTAGTTGATTTTTCAGTAATGTGTTCGAGGTCGAGAGATCGCGTTGCTGAAGTTGATATCCAAGAAATTGCAAGAAAAGAAAGGAGCGACGAGAGCAAGAGGAGGGAAGGTGGTCCAGGTCTCAACGGCAAAAAGCCACTTACCACGTCGATCGGAGTTCGAATGACCCCTGGGACATTGGTCGACCCTTGCTGCTGATGTAAGAGTCCGAATAAGTCCTCGAGCAGAGACTCCTTGCATGGGATCAAAGGGCACAAGTAGTCATTAACGGGTCGAAGGTGTGGAGAGGTGAAGTACCGGTAGTGAAACTAGTGGGCATTGTTTGGTTTGAGATAAAGATCATGGGCTTCGGAGATTGAGGCTATGCCCAGATATCCGAGCTCGCCTCGTAAGCCCAGCATGCTCAGCAAAGCCATTTATACGCTTATCCAACGTGTTGGGGGGCAAAGTGGACAGCGAGGAATGGGGTCGGCTTCTCGGCATTTCATTCCACGGCACAAACGCCGCTTGCACACATCATGTAGTGTCCTTGTAACTTGCTGAGCGGTACATGATTGTAAATGGCAGTACAAGTTAATCCATGGAGAGGTGTATAATTATGTCCAGACGTTGCTGATCTCCGTAACCCCCGCACATAGCCAACCCTCTCTTATCCCCCGGCCGCTGCAACCTGCGCTTTTCTCGACCTTCCCCCTTCTAACCTAGAGGCTCTGGCACCTCGTCCTTGGCTCCAGTGGGCGAGGGCGTCTCGATTTCGTACTATCCTCGTGCTTCCCTTCTGCTCTTACGGGGAAACGACCACCAACCGCCCGTTAGGTAGACGAGCAATGAGCTTCTCTCTGACTCTCCCGCTCTCGCTGTGGTTCATCCTCTGCCTCACCACTGAGCTCAGCAATGCTGCCTTAGAACCAACGGTACGTGCAAGTTGGGAGGGCATGGCGGGATGAAACGAACAAACTTGGCTTGTTTTTGCCCAAAACCGATGCGGTGTGCCGAGACGATTTCGGGTGGATGAACAACTCCCTGTCACAGTCCCCATGTCTAGTCGCTTCATACCTCGAAGGAGCCTGTAGTAGTACCGGATGTGCGTGCCGCCGCGTATCTCTGATCGAGCGAAATTGCTCACACAGAGTATGCTTATGGTCCAGATTGGAATATTCCTGCGCTCCCGTCGGGAAGCTCGTACGACCGTCTCAACGAAAACCAGACTAATATCTGTCTATGGTATGTATATATCTCCTCTATGTCTTCTGGGCCGTCTCTGACTTCGCCTCCAGTTCGAGCGTCGTGTACATCGCTGTCAGCGCCTGTGGCGCTTGCCAGGGAGAGGCTTGGATAACGTTCGTATCTACCCATCACGCTCCTCATATCAGTGGAGCTCTCGTTGACTAATTTTGACTTTTGCTCTCGCAGATGGTCCGTCTGGAAATCGGAGTGCGATCCCATAATAGTCACGGTACCCTAGTAAGCCCACTTGTCACCTCCCCCTCCTCCCCCTGGCTAAATCCGCGCGACTGACACAATTGCTCGCCTTTTCACTCCCCATAGTTACGACCGTGAAATCCCTCTGGTACGGGCCTTGTATGGAAGCCGCTCTACGCTACGTTCCCGTTAACTAAGCGCCCATCAGCGTTGAATTTACAGTGGACTGCTGTACCAAGGTGGATGTACCAAGACCCGACAGAGCAAATCGGCGTTACTTTCAACAACACTCTCGCGTTCTTAGTGGCCAGTCAAAGTAAGTTCCTTTTGTCTACCCGAAATTCTTCTGGAGACGATTATGTCTGACTGATGTGTGCAGAGCTGCCCGACATGACGAGATTCGATCAGGGAGAAATCCAAAGGCCCGCCCCTACCGCTTCATCTGGCTCAGACAATTCCGCCAACAATTCCGCCAACATTGGTGCTATCGCTAGCGGAGTCGTCGGCGGGACCATCATTTTGACCGCGGTAGTGATCTTCGCCTGGTGGTTCCTCCGTACAAGACAGGGCGCTCGGTCAAGCCGGGCACCGTCAAAGCAGTACATCACCAAATGGTCGAAGGAGGTTCCAGTTAGGCAAGCGCCGAGTCGATGGGGCGGAACGTCGCACCGATCGGACGGCGTTATGGGCGATCCAGCAAAGAACAGGGATATGATGATGAGCCCGGCATCGACGCTGCCAGCCCGCTATCCTCACACACCGGACGGGCACAAATCTTCTCCTTTCGACGGCCAACGACAATCAACGACGCGATCGCTCGTTCGAGACCTCGCCTCCTAACCCCGTGCAGGTCTGCAACCTCCCTGCGAAAACTTACCGAAGGAACTCTTCAAGTAACTCGACGCAAGCTCGTCCAGCTTTGGATTGAACTTCGCCTCCGTTGCAGCCAAGCCAAAAGCGAGGGGGCGTTTAGCCTATTGGCCCGTGACCGATTCACTCTGAAGTTCTCACCAAGGTTGAGGAGATCAGGAGTCAAGGCTGAAGTTGGACGAGTATTCTGGTCGAAAGCTTGCTGTCCTCCCCAGCAGCCAAGCGGCTCCTTGTCCACTCCCTCCATTTCTAGGTCACGGGAATCAAAGGTGTCGTTGTATTTGGCTTTCTTCACCTCGGTCTATTCGAGAATGGGCCAATGGAGCGCTTCGCGAAGACCAGGGAGCTCGTAAACGTCGCTGAATCGCGTGACGGGTACGATTTGACAGATATGGTTGTGTGAAGGAATGAACGGTGGAGGGATTGGGATGCGGTGAGACATGATTGTGAGGAAGATGAGGTTGATCTATGGCGCAGGGAGGTTAGCCGGGGAACTTCAGTTCGTTACTCGCGATGAGCACGCACGGAGACCATGAATTCATTCGCCAGAGCACAAGAAATGTAAGACAAGGTGTATATGCGACGATATAGAGCCAAACGAGGCTCACTCATGCTAGCGTAGTTGAATGCTGTAATATACTTATATTCGTCTTCTAGATTATCTGCATGCGTTTCGTGAGCAACAAACTCGAACGACATATGGCACACGCATCTATAAGTCTACCTGTGGCCGGACCCTTGACATAATGTCGCGAATCTAGTAGAGACGAGTCGAACATTCGTTGCGGGCTGCCTGCGCATGCGATCCGGGCACGGTGTTGGAACACGAACGCGCACCGGGTTACTGTGCAGGCTACCCCGGTATATTTCATTGATTCTAGTACAAAACGTCGCGCCCCGCCTATAACTGACGGAACGGACGTCATCGAGCCCCGGCAGCATGAAGACCGACCGGCCATTTGACGAGTTGACCTTCTAATAGTGTGTCCGGGGTCGGGAGATCGCGTTGCGGCAATTGAAGCCCGAGAAATAGCAAGAAAAGGTCTCTATTCGTGGCAAAAAGAGCGACCTAGTACTTACCACGTCCATCGGAGTTCGAATGGTCCCTTGGCATTGATTGACCCTCGTGTTTGTTGCTGCCCGTCCGTCATTATGTAAGAGTCCGAATAAGTCCTCGAGAACGGGCGGGTGTCTTGAATCGAGCATCCCTTTGTAGACTCCCGACTGCTTGCAGCTCCTTGCGTGAGATCGAGGTACGCTGAAGGACAAGTCGTTACCGGGTCGAAGGTGTGTGAAGTACCGGTAGTTAAACTAGTTGGCATTGTTTGGTTTGAGATAAAAGTCATGGACTGCTGCTTCCATCCTTCGGAGATTTTAGTTTGACAGGCAATTCCCAGCTATCCGAGCTCGCCTCGTAAGCCCCGCATGCTCAGGAACGCTATTTATACGTTTACCCAACGTTTTTGGCAGGGGGAACACAGCGGACAACGAGGAATGCGGTTAGTTTCTTGGCATTCGTTCGACATCACAAACGCGATTTCCAGAGGGGTCATCTTGACAGGCCCGGGCTACCTAGTGTCCTTCTAACGTGCTCGGGAAATAGGGTACGATTAGAAAAGGCAGTACAAGTTAATCCATGGAGATGTGTATAATCCAGACGGTGCTGATTTGGGAAGTCGGGCTTCCACGGTCTCGATAACGCGGCATGGTCCCCCGCGCATCGCCATTCGGCGTCCACCCTCGTTTGGATTCTCTCCTACCATCCATCCATCCCCTGGCCGCTGCTGCCGCTTTTCTCGACCTTCCCCCCTTCCAACCTAGAGGTTCTGGCACCTCGTCCTCGGCGCCAGTGAGCGAGGGTGTCTCGATCTCGTTCTATCTTCGTGCTTCCCTTCTGCTCAAGCTTGCGGGATCCGACCATCAACCGCCCTCAAGCCATGCGAACAATGAGTTTCTCTCTGACTTTCCCGCTGTCGTTGTGGTTCATCCTCTGCCTCATCACTGGGCTCAGCAATGCTGCCTTGGAACCTACGGTACGTGCAGCTCGCAATCCAGTGCGAGCTGTGAAAGCATGGCGGCCGATGTGCTGATGGAACGAAACGAACTTGGCTTGGCCAGACCAGTGCTGTGTGTCAAGACAATTTCGGGTGGATGAACAACTCCAGGTCACAGTCCCCATGTCTCGTCGCTGCATACCTTGAAGGAGCTTGTGGTACTGGATGTGCGTGCTGCCGTGTCTCTCTGATCGGGTATTCCGGCGGGGAATTGCTCACAAGAGGTCATATGGTCCAGATTGGAATATTCCTGCGCTCCCGTCGGGAAACACGTACGACGGTCCCAACGAAAACCAGACTAATCTATGTCTATGGTATGTATACATCCTCTCTCTGTCGTCTGGGCCGTCTCTGACTTCGCTTTCAGTTCGAGCGTCGTTTACACCGCTGTCAGCGCCTGCGGTGCTTGCCAGGGGCAGTCTTGGGTCACGTTCGTGTCTCCCGTCACGCTCCTTAGTCTCACTGGGGCTCTCGTTGACTTATTTTTGCTATCGCAGATGGCCAGTTTGGAAATTGGAGTGCGACAACACAATAGTCACGGTCGCCAAGTAAGCCCACTTGTCCCCACCTTCTTCCACCCAATTTTCCGAATCCGCGCGATTGACACGATTGCTTGCTTTTTCGCTTCGCCTTAGTTACAAGTTTGATATCCCTCCGGTACGGCCTTTCCGTAGAAGCCGCTCTATGCCGTTTTTGACTAAGCGCCCGTCGGGGTGATTTACAGGGGACCGCTATTCCACGGTGGATGTACCAAGATCCAACACAGCAACTCGGTGTTTCGTTCAACAACACCCTCGCGTTCTCAGTGGCTGGTCAAAGTGCGTAGTCATTTTGTCTACCCGCAGTTCTTCTCGAGAGAATCATGTCTGACTGATGCCCGGCGACCGTGCAGAGCTGCCCGACATTACGAGCTCCAATCAGGCTCTACCTTCCGGAAATTCGTCGGTAGGCACACCTAGCCCGACGGCTTCATCCGCCTCAAGCAATTCCGCCAACATTGGCGCTATCGTTGGCGGAGTCGTCGGCGGGATCGGCGTTCTGATAGCGGGAGTGATACTCGGATGGTGGTTCCTTCGTAGAAGACACAGCACTCGCTCAAGCCAAGCGCCGTCGAAGCAGTACATCGCCAAATGGTCGAAGGAGGTTCCAGCTGGGCAGGCGCCGAGTCGATGGGGCGGAACGTCGTACGGCTCGGACAGCGTTATGGGCGATGCGGTAAAAGATAGGGATATGATGATGAGCCCGACTTCGACGCTGCCAGCCAGCACTCCTTACGGAATGGACGGGCACCAATCTCCTCCTTACGACAACCAGCGACGCAAGCGGTCGTTCGAGAGCTCGCCACCTCAACAGCCGGTGGTGTACTATCCTTCGTCTCCACCATCAGCGTACCCTACGAAGCGACCGCACACCCAAGGCCACAAGAAGGATCACTCCGGATCGAGCAGCCTTTCCAGAAAGTTGATGGGAATTCCCGCGGCCGCGGATAACATCACGCCGTTTTTCCTCCCACCGGTCGAAACCACCGTGAGCAACGATTTTGATAGGTCTTTGAGCCCGCCCAGGAGCGACGGCCGAACGTCGTCCGCCGGGTACAGCACCGAGCAGCCATCGACCCGCACCCGCTCTTCTAGACCAAGCCGTAAGCAAAAGGCGCCAATGCTGGCCGAACCGCTTCCGTCGAAGATCGAGTACTTCCAGTCTAAGCCGCCACCGCTCGTCGGCAACAATGCAACTGTCGTTCCTAGTCCACCGTCGACCGCGCCGTACGGACAAACCCCGAACGAAGGGAGGAGTCGGAGCAGCTTTACGGGCTCGCGTGCTGGATATTACAACCCGGACGATCCAGCGACCTTCCCAGCGCAGTCGGACCCGTATGGACGACCCCCATCCTCCCGCCGCACGTCAGCAGATCAACTTCCTGGCCCCGCACAAGCTTCTCCGTGGCCCGACGCGGCGTCTGAAAAGGCGGCTTTGGCAAGCAGGGACCACACTCCTCGAACGATGCCCACCCCAGGTCACAGCGGATACGCCCCTTCTTCAAGTCACGAAGCGAGAGCGATGTCCGCCAGCCCGCCGATCACTCCCAGTCCGATGGCGGGGTACGGAATTCGGCCAAGCATGGAATCTTCCTCGCAAACCCCCCAGTCGGCTCAGCCCCTCATGGGCGCGAGCCTCGGCCTGACCAACAGCGTGCACACGATTCAAGGATTCGACGAACCGGATTTGGAGCCTGAGCAACCCACGCGACAAGCGCCATCGGGTTCCATACCTCAGCACCAACGCCAGGAGTCCTCTGGAGCGGAGAGCGCTGGTACTGGGAATGGATTCTTCAGCCAGATCGGAAGGAGAGTGAGACCAGGTGGAAGGAGTAACGAAAGCAATAACGCTCAGGCTGCCCCGGCACAACACGGCCGAGAGTGGTCGATACACGTACGAGACCCGCAATACGAGTCAGGCGAATTCAACCCATACCGGCCTTCGTAAAAAACGGAGTTTCCCGTTGGTTTCCGTCTTTTCTTTGCATTTCCAGTTTCTTGCATCATCCCTTCTCTCCACTTCTTTTACTAGGAAATTTTATTATCCCATCATCCCCCCTCCCCACTATTCTCTTAACCCCGGAAACGACTTCTTCATCCTTTACGCTCTTCACGGTTTTTTTTTTACGATTGGAGGCGCCTTTTTTTTCTCCTATTTCAAATTTCTTACGCCTTCAACTTCCATACATCTGGGGCACCTGGCAGAACAACGGACTGAGCTTTTTGTACAAGTAGTTTATTCTTCTCATGAGGAGTGTTTCTGTCTGCTATATTACGACTGGTTCCCATAGCATATATCGCTCTCGCCGAAGCTTGTGTGGTGCAAAAGAACGTTGCAACAGCATCGCCGCCGTTCGTGGTCGCTGTGCCGACGGCTTGCTGCTATTTGGTAGCTGACGTAAGCCGTCGTGGCTGGTTCTCCACTTCCACGTCGCGCAAGCACATTCAAAAGAACACGCACTGTCCCTGCTCTCACAAGAATGGCATCGCCTTTCGAAATGACGCAGCTATCCTCAGGTCTGAAATATTCTGTGATCTTGCCGACGTACAACGAACGCAAGAACTTGCCGATCATTGTTTGGCTCATCTCAAAGACGTTTACCGAAAAGTGAGCACCCCGGAGATTCGCCCGCGTTTTGGTTCAGAGGCTGATGGCAGGACTTGCCTTTTTGTTAGTGAACTTGATTGGGAAATTATTATTGTTGATGACGCGTCACCAGACGGAACCCAAGAAGTGGCAAAGCAGTTGATCGAGGTTTATGGCGAGGACCGGATAGTACGTGCTCCCCTCGCCGAAGACATCGCGCCATCCCAGCTAACTATGATTCTACCCTTAGTTATTAAAACCAAGAGCAGGAAAGCTTGGTCTTGGGTAGGTTTCATCTGTATATGCTCAGCGCAATCAGCCCAACCTTTCGACACGCCTTCAGGACTGCCTACATCCACGGCCTCAACTTCTGCACCGGCAATTTCGTTATCATCATGGATGCCGACTTTTCGCACCACGTAAGTCTTAACGAAACAGTGATGTGCACGCGTGTCCTAATTCCCAATTCTTCGCTCTTTTTCAGCCGAAGTTCATCCCCGAATTTATCAAGTGAATCACTGCTTCTCCGGACCGTAATCTCGTTCATCTGATAGATGACAATCTCCTTTTAGGCTCCAGCAACAGTACAACCTAGACATCGTGACAGGAACGCGGTACCGGAGCTCCACGACGCCGAATCTCCGTGGTAGCCATGTTACCCCAGGCGGTGTCTACGGATGGGACCTCAAGCGGAAGGTCATCAGTCGCGGAGCAAACTTCTTTGCCGACACTGTGTTAAATCCCGGTGTTAGCGACTTGACCGGTAGTTTCAGGTCAGTATCGTCGCTCTCTTATTGGCGGCTTTCGTTCGACAGCTGATCGGCGACCTTGTTTTCACCCATGCAGGTTATACCGCCGTGAAGTCCTTCGAAACGTCATCTCCCAAGTTCAATCAAAAGGATACGTTTTCCAAATGGAAATGATGGCCCGGGCACGCGCGATGGGTTACACGGTTGGCGAAGTGCCGATTACCTTCGTGGACCGAATCTTTGGTGAAAGTAAACTGGGAGCAGATGAAATTGTCGGATTTGCCAAAGGCGTTTGGGCCTTGTTTACGAGTATATAGTGCCCGCTAGAGTCTCTTGTGTCTGTTCTACCATCACTATTTATTTATACCAGGAGGAAAGTTGGCAAAAGTAACCAGTCCGACTTGAGAGGGGTCAGTCGTAATAGCATGATTCTCTGCTTTGATCATTTGCAGTACTAATATAACGTTGAGCAAACGCGTTTCTGGAATCCAGGATCGGGGTTGCACCCGACCGAACACGGATGTTGTGGAACGGAGTTAAAATGCGGCTGCTCCGTGGCTGCCTGTTGTTGATGAGTGAAACAGGGCCATGTCTCATCATATCTCCACTCGATTGATCTGTCGATCTTGAGCGCCCCAGATGGATCTTTCGATGAATCCTTGCCCTTCGACCTCAAGCCCGGTCGCGCTTGTTCCTGGGAGCGGCTCAGGCCGCACGTCTTGCGCTGATTTGCTATCCTGGCGTCTCTGGTGGCGTCATCGGATGTCTCGCCTGGCACGCGGCTGAAGGCGGACACCGGTGACACTTGCCAGAAACTGTCTCTTCCATCGGCCAAAGTTTCCTTTTCGGGTGGACTTGTGCCAGCTTTTGCCGACGTCTTGGGCCCGCACTATTGGTGCCGAACCCCGGAGCGTGACTGGTATTTGCCTAACCTTTTGTCCACCTGTTCCCAGTCAAGCCACCGGATGATTTCTGTATCGGTCGGGCTAGACGGGAGCAATGTTATATAATGGTTTCGTCGAGGAGCGTATGGGCCCATCAGTTTCCCTACCGCCCAACATATCCCCTCTGTCCCAACCCGCTCTTGACAACCCTTGCTACTCTTTCTCTTCGTAATCTCTTATAATAATGGACAACTCTAGCCAGAAATCCGAACCGCCGTCTCAAACCTCTTCCACCATCTCCACCTCTCAACCATCGTCTTCTTCCACGTCCACGTCCTCCTCCGAAACACTCTGCGGGAGCTCTTACGTGCCCGGACCCGAGGAATTAAAAACTATTGCTGCTCTGAAGAAGGTAATTCTCAGCATCGTTTCTACTTTACCCCTCAAGCTGACCAACGGAATTCGACACCTCGCTCGCAGCTCTAGTCCTCATTCGGTCGTTCTCCCCTGATTATCCCCCTTCAAGCTGTCCCACCGCGGCTACAGCCCGCACGTGCACCCCGACTTCCTTTTGTGTTACATAGCTCCCGAGTCCAGACTCGTATCTCGTAATTTGTTTAACCTATCGATATCTCGACAAATCATGTGCGTCATAGCTATGCTCGACCTTGCCCAATGCGTGGTTTTCCTTGTGCAGTAACTCGTGATTTAAATTGAAACCTCCCACGACACGCGTGAAGGCTTGCGATAAGAGCAACGTAGATCGAAAGGGCAGGGGATGCATTGTATTACCGAGCATTCGGTTCGTCTGACTAAGGCTTGAATTCACGACCTGGTCCCAGACCCTCCGTTCCCCTCTCCGTTGCAAGGCATAAGCTCTCTAACAGCGGTTCTGCAAAGGAAGCCCGCAGCGGTGATACACTTGCCTTCCTGTAATGCATAGCCCAGGCGTCCGACCCCGGGGGAAGCGATTCAGGCGGAGGGTTGACCAAACCGTCGATCCGAGGCACGAATTTGAAGATTAAAGCACTCGATGTTTCAGGTAGCTCCGAGTCCGATGGAGACACCCCGACAGTGGTAGGAGGTTCGGGAGGTGCGTCAGGACCAGCTGCCCCTACAACTTCGGACCTCTTCCCTTCCTCTATTCTTTGGAAGAGCTGGGTCCAGCACAATGATCAGCATCCACATCTCCTCCGCGGAAAGGACGGAGAAGACGCACTTGCCCATAGCTGTTCTTCCATACACGTGTCCAGATCGTTTCAAGTCCTCCGGGCTGCCTCAGCTCGTTGACAATAGGGATGTTCACTAGCATCGCTTCAACTACCACTCCAGTGGAACGACGACACCGGGCACGCACCATTATACAGATCAACCTCCCCATCCCGAATACCTTCTTCGTCCCTTCCCCAGTCTTCCCATAGTCTCCGTATGATCTTCCCTCCTAGTTCGTTAGCATAGTCCCCAAGGTCGGCCCGTGGAATATCGCGGAAGTGACCCTGCGCCGCATCGAAGGCCTGGTCTGAGCTAAGTGTAAAACCATCAAATCCTAGCTATTTACTCACAAAACTCAAAGCTATGGCTCTGGTTTTCGAAAGGCATGCGGATAGAGCGGCCCCGATGGTACCCGAGGATAGCGAGAACGCCGCTGAATGTGAAACCCCCTCGAGTTAGGAACCCAACCAAGTGTTCTAATACAGTGTCAGAACTCACAGGACGTATTGCGCCCATAGTTTGGTCCGGATATGACCAAGTCGATCTGACCGGGGTAAAGATTATGGAGAGCAATATTCGTGCAGGTCGCTGGAGTCTGTTTAGGATCAGGAATAGTCCCATTGTCGGGGAGAGTGGATCAGATCTTACTCCATCAAGCATTATCCACTCTCCAACTTCTCCTTCCTTGAGGGGCCTCGAAAACTCGGAGGTTTCCCCTTTACCGTCTGCCAATAGGACCGGTCAAGCATCAGACACAATGCAAACGATGCGAGTCACGTACCGGGTGCCTTAGGATAGTAGTATGTTCCTTATTTAGGAGAGTCAGATGAATCATTCCATACACACTAAGCTTCTGCGCACCTTTGATGATATCCTTGATCTGGTACGCCTTCCCCTACGCCGCACCCGAGGCTGTGAGCATTGTACGACCTTCGGTAGCCCGTGGGGATGGAAACTTACTATCCAGCTCTTTTGAGATGATGGAATGACAACCTTAACGTCCCATCCTTCGTTACGAAAGCAGAAACAGAGTGAGGACTATCGGTCTGACTCCAAGCCAACAGCGCCTCAGACTCACCCAGGGTACGTGTTAACGTCATGTATAAACCAAAGACGTACGGTGAATCCTTTCCTGGAGGGCCGTCGTCGTTCTATGTGCCGGACACTTGAGGATGAGCTTGCTTGGTCTTGATATTAAGAAGACGCACCGAAATCAAGACTCGAGGAGGCGCCATCGAGCTGACAGACATTTCAATAGTCGGATTAGCTTTTAAAAGTTGCTGAAAAATGTAGGGTTGATGCTCAAGCAGATCTCCTATGAAGAAGGTCGGTGGAGGGGGGAGTCGTTGACTTGAAGCTGGACGCAAACCGAGCTCGGGCCGGCACTGCGAATGATTCCACGCCCCGGAGGCACTTTTATGCGGGAACGATCATCCGCATTCACTGTAATAGATTGAAACCCCGCACGACGAGAAGCCTGCCTTGCACTACTCGCTTAAAGGAACAGAGAGTCTTGAAATTAAGACAAGGACGAAGGTAACACTTAGGGAGCGCTGGATCGCCCAAAGGGGTGGGTTTCTCCGACTGTCCTCGCGAAACGGTCACAAGGAGGGCTAGACATTTGGCAGGAGAAGGAATATATTATCGTTCTTCTCCACGGACTACGGAATAGCCCCTTGAATTCGACATGGTTGGGCTTGAATGACGATCAAGATCAAAGAGCGGTGAGGCAGGAGGTGCAGGTCGAGCCTGAGCTGGGAAGAACATCTATAGAGTAAATCAAGAGGTTGGGAGTTAGAAAGCTCCTATGGATCCATAGACCGTGTCTTCCACGTACCTCGCGCCATCGCATTCCTGTCCTCGGAGTGTTGCTGAAGCTATAACCTGCACGTTCCATCCGCCGCCGGACTGCTGCCGCTAACAAGAGGCCAACGACAACAATCACAAAAAGTGTCACGACAATCTGATCTCGGGGGAAATATCGTTCTGTTGGAAGAGGTATGAATGTGTGAGCGTGAACAGTGTTGACGGAGGTCTTGATCCTACTCACGGAAGCACCGACCCTCAACATCCCCTTCCTTGCCAGTTCCGGTATCGGGATTCGTACCGCCAATTTCAGCGCCAACACAAATAGGTAGTTTTTGGTCCAAACACCACTGCTTTGTACAAGTAAGACATGGTTTCTCCGGATTGGTTGGCTTGTAAATCGGCAAGATAGTGTAGTTCGCGCCAAAACAAATGCCTATAGGGAGCGACAGCCATTTTAAGCGCATTTTCCTTTCACTTCTAGATAATCGGAAGCCAAGCGTGCTTACATTTACAAAGGTAGACCCCTTCCCAATACGAGTTGGTGAGCCCAGCATTTACTGGTTGTACAGACTGTCAAGTGAAAATGGAGTTGAGCTTTGTTTTATTCCACTTCATAGAGACAGGATGGAAGATTTCATGGTGCTGAAGGCAAGCTAATCCGTACTGCTTGAACAGCTGGCAGACGATCACTCGAGCCGCCCTGAGTTGCTAAGACACGGAAGCAGATTTGAGACTCACCCACGGTGTAATAGCGACTAGAATGGTCAACGCCCATAACAGAATAGAGCTGGACACTGAGAATGTTACATTTCTTCGTGAGGTCATTGGAGACCGACTGCCCGGTTGTCGTTCTTGATGGAGGGCCAACGCAGCCCAAACACAAATCCCCTCGTGAGAAGTTACTATTCTAGGGTATTGCGACGTTGCCCAAGAATTCGCGGCGAGTGAATAGCACTTTCATGGGTAGAAGGCCTTACAAGGAGAAGATAGGACAGCCAAGAAATCACAAAAGAGATAACATTAATGCAGAATGTGGGATGGATGTGCAAGACCAGCGTATGAGACTGCGGCAATTGTGTTCTATTCCTCTCCCACCCATCTATCGGCAAATTCTCCAATGAAAGGAAGGTGGTATCGTTCCAGAGAACCTTGGTTTGCATCTCGGAAGGCTCGGTATCTGGAGAAATGACCGGTTTAGTTTGAAGGACAAGACAGGGGTCAAAGGTCCGGTCAACTCACGCCATGAAGAGGATCGAACCGACGATGATCAGGGTGAGCAACGTCAAGAAGAAACCCGGGAAGTGTATGAGGCCCAGGAATAGGCGAAGAAGAATGAGTGGTGTTGTTAATAAAGCGGATTGATAACCTGTCAGAGGGCAAGCAAGACGTTAGCCTCCGGGCGTGTGGTAGCTGCGCCGCAAGAGCACGCACTGTGGAACCGAATGTAGTCGGAGTGTGTCTCAAGGATGAGGAATATGAGAGCTAGAGTGTCGTACGGTACGTTCAGCAATCGTCTGAAGACTCTATGACTGCAGGGAACATACCCGTTATTGGGCCCCCGAGATACGCAGTCGCAGCGATGACGTCGACCCTCCAGCCGAACCTGGTCTCCCATTCGTTTACTCTGCCTTCCTGCCCTTCTGCATCATAGCCAAATCCTCCTGAGCCACCACTCCCTGCAGAGTTCCCCCAGTCAGGGATCCCTCCCGCTTGGTAGGATGTCGAAGCGTAACCACTAGGTCCGCTCTGTGGTGAAACAAAGTTGGAGGACTGATGGGCTGGAAATGCCGGTCGTGTCGGTGTGCTTGACATCGGGTTGGAGTGGTCTGGGGGAGCGGTGTACGCTGATGCCTTTGCAAAGTTGCTGAACGAGGACGACTGCATCTCAGTCTAGAAACAAGATGAAAGTGGATCCTTCGCTGCGGGGAGAGGCGGAGATTACACTGGTCTTATCTCCGTGAATGCACTCTCGCGGTTCACTTTGAAAGGTTTGCTCGTATTGACGCGAGTGGCTTTCGACGCGCTCAGGGAATCAACAGTTTTACGAGGTCCCCTCTGTAACCCCCTTCCTTAGTCGAGATTGCAACTTCCAGGCCAGGCGTCTCCCTTCAAGACCCGACACTCTCTCGCCTACGCCTTGCCCATCATGGTGTGCCCTTTCTAGCTACCGACTACGACCGTCAGCTGACATGGATGCCTTTACTAGTCAGAAGGAACCGTAACTCTGCGATCTCGCAAATACATGAACAACCGGCTGCTTCAGCGCCGGCAATTCGTCCTCGATGTGATCCACCCCGGTGCTGCCAACGTACCCAAGACTGAGCTCAAAGATAAGCTCGCAGAAAAGTTCAAGACCGACAAGGACCGTGTCGTCGTGTTCGGTTTCCGGACAGCTTTCGGTGGTGGACGAAGCACTGGATTCGCTCTCATTTACGACAACGAGGAGGCCCAGAAGCGGTTCGAGCCCAAGTACAGACTGATAAGAGTATGGGATTCTAGCCGCGTACTCTTGGTCGTCGTTTCGCTGAACGTGGTGTGTTTGTCCCTTCCTATCTCAGGACGGACTGGCAAAGAAGGTCGAGCGACCGACGAGGAAGCTGCGGAAGGAGAGGAAGAATCGTCAAAAGAAGGTTCGTCTCCATCGCGGTGGCATGTTATCGAAGCTATTGGCTGATTTCTTCCCCGTTCTTCAGTTCCGCGGTACTGCCAAGGTCAAGGCAGCCGAACCACCAAAGAAGGGAAAGTAAACGCGATCTTCACTCTTATTCGCCCTTTCTCCCTCCATTTATATTCTCAGAGTGCACGTGCATACTCGTCTGTCGCATCTGTATTGTCATCCATTGTTGCTCTATGTGCCATCTTCTTGTCGGTGTTATGCCCAAGTCAAACTCTGCTGCTAAGACTTGTTTACTCTCAGTCAAGGGAGACTCGAGCAAGTCTAAGAGATGTACCACATCGACATCTGTTGACCAAGGCTTCTCTTGTGTCTCGGATCAATCTCTGATGGATTATAAGTTTTATAGTCCACTTCCCCTCTCACTCTTAATCTTACTCCCCATCGCCCTCCATGTTCTAAGACAAGCCTGTATCTGTCAAGCACGGGGTGCAACGTATCAAATCCTGTATTGGCACGCATCTCACTTTTAGCCAAGCCAGATAGACTGTACGTGACACAGAACCACTAGTTAATCACCGAGAAGAAGCCAAGAACTACATGTCATAGTTAAGCAGAGGTTTAAAACCACTCAGGAAAAGTCACCTTCACACGTTCCCTCACCTTCGCCAGTCGCTCCTTGTATCATCCGAGCGAGGGAACCGCTGAATCATGCCGCAGGGTAACTACCTCGAATATCTCCAATTGTGGACGGATGTCAGCCAGTCTCTCAAGCTCATCGAGATCTGCCTCGTGCAGACGGAGCTCCGGGAGGTTGGGACAGTATGTAGGAGCCCCATTTGCATTGTCGGCAGCAAGGGATGGCGATATATGGTCCGCTGGCTCCTCGCACATCCTTCGGAAATTCGGGTAGGTATATAGGGATAGATGGTTTTCGGTAGGAAATACAGAAGCACTGGAGTTGCGGTGAAGCGATAAGAATTTTAATGAGGAAGGAAATGTCTTGCAGTGCCGGGTTGAGCTCGAGCTCGAGCCACTCGATCCTCTTGAGTGCAGGGAAGGTGGGGCTGGCCAGTCCCGTCACTTGATAATAAGGGCTGCTTGCTATGTGAAGCTCCTCTATAACAGGACGCCGCCACCTCTCCAAGAAGAAACAAGCTGCCCGAAGCCACCCAATGAGAGGAAGCGTAGTCGATGCATCGCCATTGATTCTAAGGTGGATGCCCCAAGGTAGTTCGAACTTAAGAACCGGAACATTGGGAAGATTGGCACTCGCAGGTTCGCTGGTTGGCCTCCCTACCTAGGGTCGTTCCAAGGGATCCGACCCAATAGTCTAAGCGGCTGAAACGCTATATATGGAACACATCTTCGGTTCTGGTTCTGGGCGTCGCTTCCTGTCGAGGTTGTTTGCATGGGATGATGACATCACGCGCGGTAGACGCTGAACTGTGGGACCGACTGTTGCGTACTTAGCCGCCGAAACAGGCCTGTTTTTCATTCTGACCTCGACTACCACCGACGATGCCCGTTCTCCTGGTAGGCGACACTCACTTCACCATGGCTGGATCCAGTCGGTGCTGAGTACCGTCTATACTGTTGTTCGTAGGTTCGCGCTCGATTGTTCCGTCTGGGATGGCCCGTAGGGGGGGGGTACGAGGTAGGTCACCGACGGCGAGGGTAGCCTGCTGGCCCTCGTACGTCTGCGTGCTGCAGTGGACCTAAGGGTACGTGTTAGCTTCGTTTCACTTCCCGTTCGTCGTCGTTGGTCGTGACGACGGTCGTGTTTCTTTCCAGTCGCCACTCCAGTCATTAGGATCCAGACCTGTCGTACCGATGATGCAGCGGCGTGCGGAACGTGGTCCGGGAAGGTGGCGGGAGAGACCGCGCACGTCGTTTTGCGATCACCATCATCATCCCTTGTTCTGGACTGGCTTTCGGGGGAGAGAAGGGGACGGTTTCGTCTCTTCGTCTGTGCCCGAGACCCGATACGAAGGAACTTAAAAGGCGCGCGTCGAGAAACTCTTCACTTTGAGAGGGTTACCTCGGCGTTCGGTAATTTCTTCTTCATGTGGCGCAAAGCTCTATTTTCTTGAGCCCGCTGGTCCCAATGGGACTTACAGCACGCCATGGGCAGCTTGGTGCTTTCTGCGAACCGCGGAGGTCATGGCTCGCCTTTCTTTCTTCGGGGCGCAGACGAGATCGCTTGGTGGACGTGGAGTAGGACGGCCTCGATGGGGTTTACCGGTCTAGAGTCGAATACCTGGGACCCGTTGGCTCCGGTGGGACGGGGGGTAAGTATCGGCGGCTCGTGTCGTCGGACCTTTGTCCGTGCTAACCCTGTGCCTTTACAGGACCACCCAAGCCATTGTCTATTCCTCCCCAAAATGTGTATTATGCGGACCGCGGTCTTGGTGGTGTGGGAGGGGCCGTGGATCCTGCTCTAAAATCCTGCCGTTCGGCGGGTGTGTCGGGGACCCTCGAGAGCGGACCATCCTCGGTGCTCGATAATGCTTAGGTCTTCGTGCGGCGCTTCGCTGGTCAATTGATATGTCAGCAAGCCGTGGCGCGTTATCCCGCCCCTGGTGCAGGTCAGCGAGGAGGGGTTTTTTTTGGTTTGTGGGGAGTCTATTCTCGGTTGACGGGTTGGAAGCCCGATTGCCTGCGTCGGTCCTTTCTTTGCGTGGTGAGTACGAAACTCCTCGTCCTACAACAGTCTTCGTGACTGACTGTCCGATTTGCGCAGCGTCATGCAAGACCCGAGTTTAGCACTCCCTCGCCAGGATGGGCGGGAGACGTGTTTTAGTAGTTAGATCGAGCTTCTTGTGGACCTAATCTTCCCCTCCGTCTCGGAGAAGGGTTAGGTCTCGGTTCCTCTACGGACCGGAAGCTTGGGGGCTCGGAGTCGGAGCGCAGGCCTCCTCGCGGTGGGCCCCGGACAACGCTACTCTTTCGAAGAGGAGCGGCTAGACTGCGCACGCGCAAGGTTTCTTTCATCTGCTCGCCGGTGAGTGGTGTTTTTCACGTTTCAATCCACCTGTTACTCACCTTTTTCTCCTCTAATCCTCCCCTGTTCAATAGCTTCTGCCGTTCCATGGAGAATAATTTACAGTGTTTAAAGTATTAACCCGGATCGCTAGACGTAGCGCGACCACGATGCAAAGCCCGACTAAGGGAGTTGAGAACACCCGTTCGTCGGCCTCATTTACCTGTTTTGGACAAACTCAACTCGCTCCACCGACTTGTTTTCCACTGACCCTAGCTCCTTTCTAATAAAACACGGTTTGATTAGAATGATATCCGTATTCTTTACTTTATTATCAGACTCACGTGTACCGGCGTGGAATCAGTGAGAGAAATGGCAGTCGTATGGGCTAACGACGCTCGAGGTAAAGCCTCCTTCTGTCCCTTGACAATACCCCACCTTCCATAACTCTGTCCCC
Organism: Tulasnella sp. UAMH 9824; assembly: GCA_019633595.1. Taxonomy (NCBI): domain Eukaryota; kingdom Fungi; phylum Basidiomycota; class Agaricomycetes; order Cantharellales; family Tulasnellaceae; genus Tulasnella; species Tulasnella sp. UAMH 9824. The sequence continues at coordinate 32,984 of WSUI01000027.1, forward strand.
TCTCTTACAAATATCACCATGTCCCACTCACTGTCTCATTAATTCTCTGATTTTAAATGTCAGTCGCTCGTAGAAAGCAAGAATTCTTATCTCCGTAGGTTCCGGGATGTTACTGAAGCGAGACCGTGCAAAGGTGGCACACGTTTCCGAGCGAGACCAAACAATCATAGCTCTGGTGCAGAAATACACTCGATGGATGTTTTGAGACAAAGGGAATGGAGCACTTAACCCACCCAGTTCTATGAGCGGGGCATGTCCAGACAGGATTCGAGCCCGAGGACAGGCTAGTGAGAGCGCGAGGCACTAGCCGTGCACTCCGCGGCTATCTATCGTTCAACCCTGATCGACGCAGACCTTTCCCTTCCCTTACGGAACGGACGGGCGGACAGGGCCCACCGACCGACGAGAAAGCTATCGAAGGAGAGGAAGAATTGCCATAAGGTCGTCGTGACGATGATATGCGTTTGACATCTTGCCAAAGCGAGGTGATAGGCACGAAATGCCGGGTTAGCACACATCCCCCGGGTCTTCGATTCTAATTAAGTGGGCAAAAATAACCTACAGATGACAGGGAAGCTTCTACATAATAGCCGTGAATAGGAAAGGGACAAGGAATTATGGGTCCTGGCTAAGAAATGGCGAAACCCACTCTTGAAAGATCACCCCCACCCGTTCCTTCGCCCTATCCAATCGTGACAGATTCACTTCGAGAGAAGGAGATGTAGAATCACGTCTCAATGCAACCACCTCGACTTTCTCCAACTGCGAGCGGATGTCCGCCAATCGCTCAAGCTCTTCAATACCTGCTTCTTGCACACAGAGCTCCCTGAGGTTGGGACAGTATTTAGGAGCCCCAGTTGCGTCGTCCGTCGCAAGGAATGGCGATATACGGTCCACTGACTGCTCGACCCTGCTCCGGACATTAAGATAGGCGTGGATATTTGGGTTTCGAGTGGAAATGTAGAAGGCCTGAAGCCCTGATGAAGCGACGAGGACTCTGATAATCAAGAATTTGTTGCTTAGAGTATCGGCCGGAGCGGGTTCGGATTGAAGGTCGAGCCATTTAATCCTCTTTAGTGCTGGATAGGAGGGGGTGGCTAGCCCTTCTACTTCATCATAAGGACTGGCTGAAATGTGAAGTTCCTCAAGGAGAGGAAGCTCCCATCTCTCCAAGAAGAACGAGGCTCGGCAGGAACTGCCCAGCGAGAGGAACCGTAGTCGACGCATCACCATACATTGGAAGGGGATATGAATCATAACCCCTTCTATGTGGAGAACTTCCATGGTATTTTGGGCAAAGTCATAAGTGGCACCCTCCAAGGATTGGTATTGCACGTATTCATGCACGGCTCCCGACGCTCCGGTGTCCGGACGAAACACCACAAATCTATCGCGCCACTCCAGCTCCACGAGCTTCGGCGCGTGACGAAAGACAGTACCGATGCCAGAGACAGCATCCATGCAGGTCCCGAGCCCTCCAACGGACAGAGAGAGCAGACGCGGGATCGGTGCGTCGAAGAGTTGCTGGAAGGTGCCATAATCACCGGAAAGCCGAGTGATTACGGACAGGGGGGTAACCGTGAGATGCACCCAACGAGGAGAAGTTGGAAGTAGGATCGGGAGGATCTTGGTAAGCGGCGGAGCGCTCAGAATGAAGAAGACTCGAAGGGGTAGCTCTCCGCTCTTTGTGATATGCTTTCTTATCCATTCGATCCAACCTGCTTCCTCCCTTTGGGTATTTCGTGTGGTTCGAACCAACCACAGCCTCGTCCAGAAGGCAGGGGTGCTTTGAATTATTTGATAGAAATATTTGCAAACGAGCATCAATGTCAAGAGCTTGTGGCTACTATCGCCCAGCTTTGATTTGCGGGTGATAACCTCATCCATGTAGAGGAAGTGAAAAATGTCGATGAAAAGTTCCGGGGGTATGTGTGGTAATTGAGGTGTCATTCTTTCCCTTTGATGGTATTTTATTAACAATCTCTTCCAGATGTGAAAGATATTATATACCTTTATAAGCCCTGGGACGTTGCTGCGGCCTTGTCGGACAAGGGTGACAGTCGTTTCCGAACAAAACCACCTGCGCGAACTACGCGAACGCAGTCAACAGTCCCGATTAGGTAAGCATAGTTTGGGGTAAACCTTCCTTCAGCGACAATGGGGCCTCGTTCCGATATTGACGTTCTGCCTCCGGTTTTTAGTTCTAATTGTGCTCCATAACATCTAAAACCAAAGTAGTAGCGGGCTTAAGCCCAAAGATGTTAGACATGAAATAAGGAATTAGCACCCATCCCCCCCCCAAGGGTTCAGTTCCAGCTGAATGAATTCATTAGCGGACGTGATCGATACGGGATACGAGAAATATGTAGACAGGGGTGAAAAAAGAACCGGGGACTATGAGTCCTGGCTGAGAGTACGCTCAAACCCACTCCTGAAAGATCACCTCCGCACTTTCCTTCACCCTCTCCAGTCGCGCCAAATCCTCTTCGAGCGAGGGAGATGTAGCATCCCGCCTCAAGGCCACTAGCTCTAATTTCTCCAATTGTGGACGACTTTTAGCCAACCGCTCAAGCTCGTCGAAACCTGCCTTGGGCAGACGGAGCTCCCGAAGTTGCGGACAGTATCTAGGCGACCCCGTTCCGTCGTTGGTCGAAAGGAATGGCCATATGCGGTCCGTTTGTTGCACACGCTTTCGATTGGGAAGGGTAGATGGGTCTGCAGTGAAAGTAGAGAAGGACTGAAGCTCTGGTGAAGTGACGAGGACCCTGCTGAGAAAGACGTCGTTGGTCTGAGCATTTGTTGATCCGGAGCTGGGTTCCATGTCGAGCCACTCAATTTTCTTAAGTGCAGGGAAGGTGGGGCTGGCCGGGTCTGTCACTTCGTCATAGGGGTCGCCCGATATATGAAGCTCCTCGAGTACCGGAAGCTGCTGTCTTCAAAAAGGACCACGCTCGGCTCGCGAAACCGCTCAAGGAGAGGAAGCGCAGTCGATGCATCACCATAGATTCAAAGGCGACATCGACGGAGAGAGCAGCCCCCTTTATGGAGAGGACCTCCAGGATATTTCGGGCGATTCGGGCGAAGTCGTACGTGACACCCAGGTCGGAGTTAAATCGTACCAATTCTTCTGCAGCTCCTGCCTGCTCGTTGTCCGGACGAAACACCGCAAATCTATCGTGCCACTCCAACTTCACGAGTCTTGGAGCATGACGAAAGACGGTACCCGTAATGTCCAGGCGGCCTTCCGCCCACAACTTGAGCCCTTCAACGGATAGAGAGAGAAGCCGCGGAATTGGTGCATCGATGAGCGGTTGGAACGTGTCGAGATTGGATTCTCGCGAATCTGGTCAAGGGAGTGATTGTGAGATGTGCCCAGTGAGATGTCGAAAGCATAATCGGGTAGATCTTTTTGAACGGCATGGGGCTCAGAATGAAGACTCGAAGGGGCAGCTCTTTGCTCTTTGTAATTTGCTTTCCTATCCATTTGATCCACCCTGCTTCGTGCTCCTCGGCATTTTGTGTGGTTCATACTAACAACAACTCTGTCCAGAACGCAGGGGTAGTTTGGATTACTTGGTTGAAAGATCTGCAAATGAGCATCAAGTTCAAGAGTTTGTGGCTACTATCCCCCTTTGATTTGCGGGGGGTAGTGTCGTCCATGTAGAAGATGTGAAAGATGATGATAACAAGCTCCGGAGGAAGGAGTCCGCGCGTGTTGGGGCGTCATTCTTCCCCTGCCAAGATATCTCGTTAACGTTTTTCTTGGGGCCAGAGGAGAAGAGAATTACATTGTAAGTCCTGGGACGTTTCGTCGAACAAGAGTGAGAGTCGTTTCAAACAATTCTAATTAGGTAAATGGGGCCTCGGCAGCCACCAATTCTATTAATAGGGCAGAAAAGCAACCGGCGGCTTTCTACTCCCGAACGTTGGCTAATGGCCAATATCAAATCCTCTCTTTTAGGCGGACTAGTACTACATCTTTGTGTGCCAAACCAGCATGTGCATCGATATCGGGACATTTGCTCCCCTGATCTTCCTGGAGCCCAGGCCTTGCTCCTATATTTAGCTTTCGCCTCCGGTTTTACCCTCCATAAAATGTAAAACCAAAGTAGTAGCAACATAAAATGTAGTGTCACCATCCGTTCCTCTTCGAGTCTCAGTTCTAATCAAGTGAAGTCTAAAGCAGGTGTAATCGACAGCAACACGGAAACTATCATCTATGTTTCCTGATTAAAGGGACGTTTGAGCCCACTCGTGCAAGATCACCTCCACACGTTCCCTCATCTTCTCCAGTTGCGCCACATCCTCTTCCAGCGAGGGAGATGTAGGACCCCGCCTTAATGAAGCGAGTTCTACTATTTCCAACTGCGGGCGGAGGGCAACCAAATCCTTCAGCTCTTCGAAGCTTTCCTCCTGCAGACGAAGCTCCCGGAGGTCGGAACAGTATTTGGGAGCCCCAGTTACGCCGTCGGTTGCACAAAAGAGCGTTATGCGTCCCACTGGCTTTGCACCCATTCTCCGCGCAATACGGTACTTGGAGATAGATGAGTTGTAAGAGGAAAGGCAAAAGCACTCAAGCTTGGGTGAAGCAGCGAGGACTTTGGCAAGCAAAGTACTGCTCTTCAGGGCATGTAGCGGAGCGGGATGACGCTGAGTATCAAACCACTCGATCTTTTTGAGTGCAGGGAAGGTAGGGGCGCCCGATTCCCCCGCTTGGTCGTAGTAAGGATTGCTTGAAATGTGAAGTTCATCAAGGGCAGGAAGCTGCCACCTCTCTAAGAAGAACCAGACCCGGTAGAAACCGCCCAGGGAGAGGAAGCGCAGTTGAGGCATCACCATCGACCCCAAAGTGATGGGCGGGCCGAGCCCCTGGATGGAGAGGACCTCCAGGGCGTGTTGGACAAATTCATAATGGGCACCCTGCAAGGATTGGGATTGCACGTATTCTTCGTCGTTTCCCGACGCTTCATCATCCGGACGAAGCACCACCAATCTGTCGTACCACTCCAACTTCACGAGCTTCGGCACGTGACGAAAGATGCTACCGGTGCCAAACGTCCAATCCATCCACCTCCCGAGCCCTCGAACGGATAGAGAGAGAAGCTGCGGAATCGGGGCATCGAAAAGCGGCTGGACGTCACTAGAATAAGTTGATCCGGTGGATATCGACAAAGGGGCGATTGTGAGATGCACCCAACGAGGCGATGTTGGGATTAGGATCGGGTAGATCTTTCCGAGCGAGAGGGGGCTCAGAACGAAGAAAACTCGAAGCGGGAGCTCCCCGCTCTTGGTGATTTGCTTTTCTATCCATTCGATCCAACTTGCTTCCTGCTCCTCGGTCTTTCGTGTGGTTCGCGCCAACCACAACTCCGTCCAGAAAGCAGAGGTGGTTTGGACGATGTGATGGAAAGCCTTGCAAACAAGCATCAAGTTCAAGAGCTTATGGCTACTGTCTCCTTTGGATTTGCGGTAGACAGTGTCGTCGATGTAGAGGAAGTGAAAGACATCGATGAGAAGCTCGGGAGGAAGGAGTTCGCGCATGGATGATCCTTGAGATATCATTCCTTCCCTGTCAAGATATCTCATTAACGGCTTTATTGATGGCAGGAGAGAGAGAATCCTTACCTTTGTGAATCCTGGAAGGTCGCTAAAGCGATGCCGGACCAAGACGGGCTTCGTTTCTGAACGAGATCATTCATACGAGAAAAGAGCAAACAATCACAATTAGGTCAGAAGCACCTTGAGTCAGTCTGACGGAACCTTGTGTCCATCAGCTTGCCTGATTTCCCACGGACAACAAACGGGGTCTCGGAGGGATAACGCCTGACATGAGATGTTCACCTCTGTAATGGCAACGAGTATCCCAGATTTCGGGCACAACGCTCGATGCTAGATGCAGATGGGTTCTAGCTCGGCATCATGTCCTTCATTTCATGATTAGGGAAGAGGATCAGGTTGAGGGTTCCCGGTGCGTTGTCCGCTCAAATGCTGTCGACTGGCACGTGGCGGGTGATAATGAGTGGCTGATGTTCCTTGAAATTCAGATACCCTAAAGGCACCGCGCAACACTAAAGCACGACCCGCCTTTGAGACAAAACGAGCGTCTCGTCGGCGGCGGCAGCTGCCGCCGAACGCGAGGCTTTCGTCCTACCGCCTATCCATGGGAAAACCTACACTATTTATGTCGCCAAAGTAGCTAGAAGACCCTTTCTAGAGCTAGGCATAGTCTACGGCACGAGTGTCAACACTGTAAGTGCCGATCTAATTAATGGCGAGCAACCCTCCTGTCGTATACCAAGCGACGTTACAAGTTAGTAAGGAAGAAAAGCAACCGGCGGCTTTCTTGGCCAATATCAAATCCTCTCTGTTAGACGAACTAGTACTACATCTCTGGGTGCCAAACCAGCATGTTTTGTGCGTCGGAACATTTCCTCCATTGATCCTTGTGGAATCCAGGTCTTGCTCGTATATTTGCCTTTTGCCTCCAGTTTTAACCCCTATTGTATTACATTTAGAGGTTAGGACCCGCCTTCTCATTCTTGTGGCCTGGGCGCGCTCCATTTTACAGGATTGAGGGAATCGTTTACTACTTATGATAGGGAGCAGGGGACCGGGACCGTCGACCCTGGATATGTCTTAAGAAACTGAAGTACGCTGGACAGTGTTATCCTCGTCAATGCCAAGGTCCTCGATGTGAGCGAGGCGAAGATGAATCACAATCGCGAGGACAGGTCCCCCCAAGCATCATCTGGAGCAAGGACGGACGTGTTTCCCTCCGTATAAAGCTCAGCAGGCTCGAATATATTCGTGGATTCTGTAAGCTTATTTGTATCGGTAGTGGTAACGGTAGCGTCTACAATCATGCCACTGGTCGTCATGAGACGAGCAGGCGTCATTGCGATAGATTCTCTAAGAAGGACAGTGTGAGCCCAAGTTACAACCCACACTTACCGCAAAGCCTGGCGTCGTGAAACTCAGCCTTGTCACCACGCAGCATGTAAAACGGACAAGACAAAGATAAACAAGGCTCGACCACAGGCGTATACGTACAGACGACGACGTCGACCACAAGGCTGTCTGCTAGAGAAGCTTAAGACGATCAGATGAAACTGGCAGACGGACAGACTTCACGGGCTAAAACAATCACGAGTCAAACGGTTGACGCATGACTGGGGCCATGGGGCCGGGTAGATTTCAAACTCAGCCCATCTCAGCTGCTGAGTTAATTAAAGCTGCACTTGGGAGGATTTGTTTCATAGTGTGCCTGAAAAAATAAAACGCCAAAGACCCACTACCAGGGTAGCGGGAATAAGATTCGGAACCAAATTAGTAGCGGCATAGAATGTGTGGTTACCATCCGCCCCTCTTCAAGTGTCAGGCCTAAGCGAGTGAAGTCCAGCGCAGGGGTAAACCGAGACACAACACGAAAACTACTAGACATGGATCAAGAAGAACCGAAAACTATGTGTCCTGACTAAGGGGACGCTCAAACCCACTCGTGCAAGGTCACATCCACACGTTCCTTCAGCCTTTCCAATCGCGCCAAATCATCTTCCAACGAGGGAGACGTGGGATTCCGCCGTAACGAGGCTATTTCTACTATTTCCATCTGCGGGCGGATGCCAACCAATTGCTCCAGCTCTTCGAAGCTTTCCTCCTGCAAACGAAGCTCCCGGAGGTCGGGACAGTATTTGGAAGCCCCAGTTACATCGTCGGTTGCAAGAAAGGGTGTTATAGATCTCGCCGGCCTTGCATCCATCGTCCGAACGATATGGTACTTGGAGATCGGTGGGTAGTGAGCGGAAAGGCAAAAGCACTGAAGGTTGGGTGAAGCAGCGAGGACTTTGGCAAGCAAGGTACTGCTCTTCAGGGCATGTAGCGGAGCGAGGCTGCGTCGAGCGTCGAACCACTCGATCTTCTTGAGTGCAGGGAAGGTGGCGGAGCCCGATGCCCCCGCGTGGTCGTAAGGGTTGCCTGATATGTGAAGTTCTTCGAGGACAGGGAGCTGCCATCTCTCCAAGAAGGACCAAGGCTGACAGAAATGGCCCAAAGAGAGGAAGCGCAGCCGAGGCATCACCGTGGGTTCCAAGGTGATGGGCGGAATGGCACCTTGAATGGAGAGGGCCTCGAGGGTATTTTGGGCAAAGTCATAAGTGACACCCTGCAAGGTTAGGACTTTTACGTATTCTTCCCCGGCTCCCGACTCTTCGTCATCCTGACGAAACACCACAAATCTGTCGTGCCACTCCAACTTCACGAGCTTCGGCGCGTGACGAAAGACGGTACCGACCTCAAAGATCCTATCTAACCGGCTCCCGAGTCCTCGGACGGATAGAGAGATAAGCTGCGGGATTGGGGCATCAAAAAACGGCTGGAGGTCGTTATAATAAGGTGGTTCAGTGCATGGGGACAAAGGGGCGATTGTGAGATGCACCCAACGACGCGATGTTGGGAATAGGATCGGATAGATCTTTTCGAGCGACCAGGGGCTCCTAATGAAGAAAACTCGAAGGGGAAGCTCCCTGCTCTTTGTGATCTGCTTTTCTATCCATTCGATCCAACCTGCTTCCTGCTCCTCGGTCTCTTGTCTGGTTCGCACCAATCACAATTCCGTCCAGAAAGCAGAGGTCGTTTGGACGATGTCATTGAAAGATTTGCAAACGAGCATCAAGCTTAAGAGCTTGTGGCTACTGTCTCCCTTTGATTTGTGGTGGGCAGTGTCGTCGATGTAGAGGAAGTGAAAGATGCCGATGAGAAGCTCGGGAGGAAGGAGTTCGCGCGAGGGTGATTCTTGGGATGTCATTCTTTCCCTGGCAAAATCTTCACTAACTTCCTTTTTACATGGGAACAAGAGTCCTTACCTTGTAAGTCCTGAGATGTTGCTGAGGCAATGTCGGGCAAACGTGGGTGTCGTTTATGAGAGCACTCGGGAGCAAACAATCACGGTTAGGTAATATGGCACTTGAGGTCGTATTTGAAACACGCTCGGTGGCTTCTCTTCTATGAAGGTAAACGGAGCACTGGACTTATTCTGATTCATGACGGCAAAAATACCAAGGTGGGCTCAAACCTAAATACGGGCTGGTGAGAATGCGAGATACTTACTGAGTACTCTTTCGCTGTGTTTTCGCTGGTTGGCGCATACCTGTCTCTTTCCATGATGGATCGGACCGGAACAAAGCCGACCAGCGAATGTGAACCTGCGGAAGGAGAGGCAGAACCGCCAAAGGGAGTTGTGATGGGCCTTTACCTTTCAAATCTCGTTAGTCAGAGATCTCCATCATGGAGGGTGGTAGTAGCTCCCTTTCCCAGGTGTTTGACTCTAACTAAATAAATTCAGAAGCAGAAATGGTCTACACGTGGCTACAAAACTTTTACATAGACACGGATGGGGAAAAAGATTATGCGTCCGAGGCGAAGGGACATTCAAACCCATTCATGAAAGTAGATCTCCATGCGTTCGCTCACCCTATCCAACCGCGCCAAATCCTCAAGTTGTAGCAATGAGGGAGAGGTAGAACCACGTCTCAAGGCCACCACCTCTACCTTCTTCAATTGGGGGCGGATTTCACCCAATCGTTCAAGCTCGTCGACATCCGCCTCCTGCAGGCGAAGCTCCTGGAGGTCGGGACAGTATATAGAAGCCCCAGTCGAGTCGTCAATCACAAGGAATGGCGATATGCGATTTGCTGGCCACTCCTGCGTCCTCCTGGAAATTAGGGAGGGAGGGATAGATGGGTTTTGGGTGGAAATAAAAAAGTACTGAAGATTTGGTGAAGCGGCGAGAACTCTTGAGAGTAACGATCCGTTGCTCCACGTATCCGCCGTATCGAACTTGGGCTCAGCGTCGAACCATTCGAGCCTTTTCAGTGCTGGAAGAGTGGGAGCGGCCCACCTATGACTTGAACACAGGGGTCGCCTGATAGATGAAGTTCCTCGAGAACGGGAAGTCGCCATCTCTCCAAGAAGGACCAGATTCGGCAGAAACTGCCTAGATAAAGGAACCGTAGTCGATGCATCACCATACATTCGGAGGGAACGTGAACAAGTTCCCCCTCTATGCGGAGGACCTCCAGGGTATTTTGGGCAAAGTCATAAGTGGCACCCTGTACAGATCGCGATTGCGGGCTTTCCTTGACAGCACCGTTTTCTCCGTTATCCGGACGAAACAGCACGGATCTATCATGCCACTCCAGTTGCACGAGCCTTGGTGCGTGACGGAAGACAGTACCAATGCAACAAATTGCATCCATCCACGTCCCGAGCCCCTTAACGGATAGAGAAAGAAGCCACGGGATCGGTGCATGAAAGAGTGGTTGAAGGTATCTGCTGGAATTCAAAGGTTTGACGGCTGTGCACAGGGAGGTGATAGTGAGATGCACCCAACGAGGAGATGTTGGAAGTAAGATCGGGAAGATCTTGGAAAGAGGTATAAAGCTAAGAATCAAAAATACTCGGAGAGGATGCTCCCCGCTATTTGTGATACATTTTCCTATCCATTCGATCTAATCCGTCTCCTCCCTTGTGTCATTTCGTCTGGTTCGAACCACCCGCAATTCGGTCCACAACGCACCTGTAGTTTGGATGGTTCGATTGAAAGATCGTCAGACGAGCATTAGATTCAAAAGTTTGTGACTGCCATCTCCCAGTGATTTGCGGGGTATAGTGTCGTCCATGTAGAGGAGGTGAAAAACGCTGAGGAGCAGTTCGGAAGGAAGGTGTCGGGCTGTGCGTGATATACGGGGTATCATTATTTCCCTGTTGGGAAAATTTACTGGGGCTCTCTTCCAGGTGGGAAACAAATTCTTTACCTTTGTAATCCTTGGGGCGCTGCTGAAGCCATGTTGGGGCAAGGTGGGAGTGGTTTCCGAACGAAGCCACATGCGCGAGCCGAGCAAACAACGGCGATTAGGGGCCTCAAGTAAACCACACTCACCAACTCTCCAAGCAGCAGTACAGGTGGCGGCTCTCTCCTCCCAAGCATCGGAGAATGACCAATTTGAAACAAAACAAGCTCTATTCGATACTGTCAATCAAAATCTTACTGCGCATTGGGGCCGTCGGCTACTCTACAGCCCTTGTGTAGCTAAGCTCTTAGCGGTAGAGCGACCAATTGGCAACGGGGGGACTGTTCGGAACGAGGCTGCTGCCCTCAAAATGAAATCTGAGGCGTGCGATTCAGCAACAAGGGGAGTGTGCGTGCAGAGGCTTCGGTAGCGGGCGATCACGCACCAGGACGACAAAGGCGCTTCTTTGTCGGCAGCCAAGTGCGCCCTGTCCGTGGCCCCTCTTATTACTTTACCCCTTGCTCACCTTTTGTTCCTCCGTACCTCAAAACACTTCCACCTTCAGCTTTCTTTGCTTTTCTTCCCATTCGTTCAGTGGTACTTTAATAGTGCCAAGTGCAAGCTCATCGCTGGTTTTCGTTAGAGCTTCCCTCACATCTTTTCACCCCTCCCCTTCTTTCCTTCTTTCTGTTTTTGAACAATGTCTTCTTCTCGACTTTCCTTCTTCCGTTCTTTCTTGCTTGCGCTGGTCGCAGCCTCTCTTTTGACCGCGACTTGCAATGCTGCACCGGCGCCTGAGGCCGCCGAGGAGCCGACAGTCGCGTTGAACGGGATCAATGCACAGCGACTTGCCGCCGGGTTGGGCCCCGCGACGCCAAAAGGTCTCGTCGCTCCACGCAGTGCGTACATGCACACACATCTCCCCTCAACCAGAGGCTAACCATGTTTGGTTGCGCTGAACACAGAAATCGAAAAGCGACACAATCCTTCATCAGCCTCACCTCTGCCATGCGAGGTCGGCAACAGGTCGGCCACAAAGTTGAAGCGATCCGCAGGCCAAACGTGAGTTTCAACCGCGTCCGCAGTTTCCTTGCGCTGCTGCCTCAGCTTGAGCTGACGCTGCCAACGTCACCGTAGTCACTCGGGAATAATTTGCGTCCACTACCCTGGCAACGACACCCTCGTCGGATATGTGTCTCGCTCGTTCACGTCTGACGGTTATTACACCATATCCCGCGACCCTGACATGGCACTGGAGGTGTCTTTCAAGTCGGACCACTGGAGACATTTCGATTTCAGGATCTCGGTGGGTGGTCACGGATTTGAAGCGGGCATCGACGGAAACTGAATTTCAGGGCACTCGTCCCACGCAGACTCCTCAAGATGACGAACTCCCTTTCCTTGGCGCGATCACGTCGTCGACTTCGTCCCACAACGTAACAGCCTCTTCCTTGCGTAGCCACCGCGCTCGTCTCGGTTTCACCTCACGCAGTGCGTTTCTTCTTTCACCGTTTCACCTCACCCTCGCCATGGTCCTCACCCTAAACTACCATTCTTAGCTCCAATTATGGCTCCCCCAGCTCCAGTGGCTCAACCATCATCGTACTCTGGCGAGCAAACTCCCATGACCGACTCAATCACGTTCCGTGCCTACGAGTCCGCGATCTGGAACTTCGACTTTTCAACCGCCCAACTCAAACCGACGTGGGTGAACCCCGACGGCAAGGCTGTAGAAGATGCTGCGACAGTGCATGAGCGCGGTCAAGGGACGTTTGCCATCACCGCGGACGGTGTCAACGGTGATGATGAGGCTGTTGCGGTGGTCAGTAAACGCGGTTCGTCTTCGAGAGCACACAACAAATCTGACCTCTTGTCCATTTGGATGTCAGAACTTTTACTTTGAGCCCAGCGCATAAGAGTGTTCCTTTCGCTTTCAGCCTACCCGCACTGCTTGGGGCCTCCACCGTCATTCCCACTGCTTCCGGGCCGCATTGCCCGAGTTTCTAATGTCACATTTCACATTTATAATACCAACCACTTATCAGCAACCTAGTTCACTCACCCACTCATTCATCCATTCATATCACCGGAACATCTAATAATACACTTTTTGCAAGACTATCTCGAGCTTCTGGCCGACTGTACCGGCGGACAAGACGTCATTGGGTTCTCGTGCATTGACAGGTAGATAAGGCTGAAGGTGGGGTATGAGGGTTAGATTTAACGTTGGCACATACCGGAATCGCTCTATATGTAATCTACCTCTGGGCCTTCGGCGCAACAAGCCTCCTATTTCACCTATGATACAATGGGGCTCTTCCGTTAACGTTCAATCCTTTACCTGGAAAGCTTCCAATATTGCTTCCAACTTCGGATTTCCTCCTCTTCGTGCCACTTCCGCCCGCGCTTGGCTGTCAAGTTGTCCAGCACACCATGGGTGTATTCGAACGACGCTGTGAGGTCGCGCATGTAGTTGACGGTGTAACCTTCATCGTGGGTGTACCGGGCACTTTGGAGAGGACGTCTGGATGCATTGAGAAGATGAGGGGAATGTTTGAGAGAGGAGAAGCACGGCAGGACGTACTCAGGATCCGCCGTTTCGACGTGTCTGCCCGCGCCGACTGAACAATCGGGAAGGAGAATTTGCTCTCGGTCAGGTCTTCGCAGTATACCTTGTTATCCCCATACCGTATAATCAAACGAACGAGGTACCCATGTCAGCACATCGCCAATTATCACCAAACTAGCTCACTCTCACGGTTGTGTATTCATTATATCATTAAACGTCAAGTAACAAAGTCTCTCAACTATCGCGGAGCCCTGGTCGACGGTACCAGCAAACGCGACGCCATCGAACCTTTGGTGTACCCAAGCTTTCCTCAACCTTTGCTGAGACTCTCCGATTTATACAGTCTTGAAAGATGGGCTTTCTACCTGCAGATCTGGTTGCTGCAACCTGTGCCTTCGGCACGATCACATCTCGTTCCGTTGCGCCTTCAGTACAGCTGCATCAGGAAAACGTGCAAACTCCGCCTACATGATCCACGACCGCCGTGAGACTCCCTTTTTCAGGGTGCGTCTGGATTGTGCTGTGCGGAGCCACGCGGAAACAACTGAGACAGGCACATTTTCCTGATGTGACGCACCATATGTTCACGTTGGTCAGTACGGCAGCATCGTCAGTCGGACTTATACGGAACATTCCAAGGCAAAAACCTATAAAGCCGCCACTGCCTCGTTTTCCTTCGTCTCAAGAATAAATGGCAGCTGTTCTGGATTAGGAGCGCCGTATCCCCCCCACCCCTTCAGAGCAGAACTCGCTCACCCTCCGAAGTTCACCCTTAACCACTCGACCATTCGCTAGCCTTCATGCAAGAAGAAATAATCTACCATACCAATCCTCGTTGCTCTGGCCACGATGATTCCGAGTCTGGTAGATTCCAGCCAAGCGCCAACTTGGTACGAGTCGTCGAACTTTCAAGAATATTTCCATTATTCATGGTTGTCATTCGTCCCTAGACCGCTAGGATCAAGAAGCTCGCACAACGGCGAATCGATCCCTCCTCGATCGAATTTCCTGAAGACGCCTGCGAGCTGCAAGGAGGATATGCGACGGTTTCAAGAGCAATCTTATCAGGCAATGCAGACTCACTTGCATGGCGGAAGGTCGGTCACAAAAAAGCCTTCATACTTGGATGGCAAGCCGCGGATTATAACCCTAGCGTGACAGCTCATAGCAGTAAAGAAACCAAAGATGACAGCTGAGACGGACTTGGGACGAATATTGGGGGTGCGGACGCGTTACTCGATTGCGTGCCGGATTGCTCGCTAAAGACCATTTTAGCTGACAATAAGGGAAGCCGAGTTTCTAGCTCAGTTTTCTCATCCAAACGTGGTTGGTATAGAAGGGATCGTTGAGGACCTATCAAACGGTGTCCTTTGGCTTGTCTTTCCATGGGAGGCCAACGGAAATTTGAGGGACTTTCTTGCTACTAAAGATTGTGAAATTCCTGAACGCATCTCGCTGGTGAGGTCGAATCAATTTACTTTGGTCCACTTCTAAAAGTATATATGTTCTCTAGATTAACGACGTGGTGATGGCAGTGGAATACCTTCACACCCAAACCCCACCCATATGCCATGGTGACCTGAAATCGGTTGGTTCTGACGAGGGCATGACGATAGGTTTGATTAGCTTAGTAATAATCTTCACAGGTTAACATATTAATAAGCTCGAAGTGTCGAGCATTAGTGACCGACTTTGGATCCGCCCGCCGTATCACGAGCAAAAATCACACCGAGCAGATAAATCATGCTAGCGTCGAAGAGCAGCCCTTACCACCGTTTCAAGCAGCATTCTGTACCTCCACAAATACCATAACCCTAACGGGAAATGAGTATACCCTTCGGTGGGCGGCCCCAGAACTGCTTATGGACGAGCCGTCTAGCCTCGCGAGCGATATGTGGGCATGGGGCTGGGTAGCTTACGAAGTAAGCCTATTTCAAGCACCATTCTAATCAGAGACTGACTCAGTAGCGGCCGAATAGGTTATGACGAATTCCATGCCATTTGGAGACGTCAAGAAAGGCGCCACCGTTATAAAACGCGTCATTCAAGGGGAGCTTCCATCCCTTAATAATGACGTCCGCATGTCGTTGATTCGGGGGCTCTGCTCCCTGATGATCAGATGTTGGAGCATGGACCGCCACCAAAGACCAACGGCTGAGGACTGTCGGAAGTCAATCCACTGGATGGTAAGTCCTCTTTGCTTAATAGTATGTTAACGTAGTTAACCCCTTGATGACACAGCCGAAGGCCGTCCCAGACTCGCCACAGACTACAGGTATGATGGCGTCTGGAGGTCGATCTCCGAAACTTCTACTTGAACTCGGAGACATGCACCGATATCAGGGTGACTACGTCAAGGCTTCAGACTTCTACAAACAGGCCTTGGATGCCTACACAGATATTGCGGATACCCGAGGAAGAGCCATGTCGATGTGGAATATGGCCGAGGCAGATCGGGCTTTGGGCAAAAGCGGCGAGGCCATCACGCTCTACTCTGCAGCCTTGCACCTCTTCACAGAGATCGAGGATGAAATGAGGGCTGACGCTCTGTTAGGCCTGGCTAAAGCTTACAGCGATCGAGGAGACTCAGGCAAGGCGATCGCGCTCTTCTCCGAAGCAAAAGAACTCTTGACGACGGACAGCCGAGGGAGAGCCAACGCGTTGTGCGGTCTGGCTACAGTGTACCTGGTCGGAAATAACTATTACTCGGCTTTCACGCGTTTTTCTGAAGCCCTGGAAGTCTTTAAAAGCATCGGCGATAGACTGGGAGGCGCGTACGCTCTGTGGAATTTGGCTGATATCCGTTGCCGCCAGGGTCGGAACTGGGAGGCAATCCAAGTTTACGAGCAAGCTGCTGAGATCTTTCAACAAATCGGGAGGACCGAGACTGCAGCTGAAGTTTTGGAGGAGATCGCAGCGGTCCGTCGACTGCTGAATAGAGATAGCAAGGAGCCGCTGGCATCGCGAGATTCGATACCTGAGTATCTCCGCTTCATATTGGACCAACCATTCAGGTTTTCTATTTAGTCTCATAATCAAGGTCGTCCGCGGGATTGTGTTCTTCACAGGAAATAATACCACTTTAGCGCTTAGTCTGACCGGGCAGCTGTAACGCGTCCTCCTGCCCATTAAGACGGTAAGCCATCTAGCTAATTTTAGTTGTCAAACCTCCCCCATACCCGCGAGGGCTCCAGCCCGGGGAGTGCTCCAAGCGCAACTGGTGAACGGAAGGGAGGTCCATCCATATGTCCCTTGGCTTTTATCGCGGAACCCGTTGTCGCCACCCGATTGTCGACTAACACGACGGGGCAACTGGGCTGTGACAGACCTGGGCCCCCTGGTGGCAACAGCAGCTCGCGGCCTATCATAGTCACCTAGGTTTTAGAAGTCGTCAACTTGACATCCTTACGCGCCCAAATCGCTCTATATGTAGTCTAGTTCTCAGCAGTCGCGACCGTTCGACCTCGACCCCCTCCCACAACGGCACAAGTGTCCTTCTACCTTCTGCTCAATCCTTGACAAGACGTCACTGAGTTTTCGGGCCACAAATTTATTTCAACCCTTCCTTGCCTCGATGCGTTTGGCATGTAGATAAGAGGGATTTAAGACGGTAAATTTAACATTGGCACATGCCGGAATCGCTCTATATCTAGCTTTGGGCCTTTGGCGCAACTCGCCTCTGGTTCTCGTATGATACAATGGGGCTCTTCGGTCAACGTTCAATCCTTCACTTGTAGCGCATCCAAGATTGCTTCTAATTTCGGATTCCCTCCCAGTCGTGCCACTTCCGCCCTCGCTTGCTTGTCGAGTTTGTCAAGCACGCCACGGGTGTATTCGAACGACGCCGTGCGGTCGCGCATGTAGTTGACCGCGTACCGTTTCATTGTTGGTGTCCCGGGTCGTTTGGAGAGGACGTCTGAGCGTGCGGAGAGGATTAGAGCGAGTAAAGTTGGTTTGAGCATGAAGTGTGAAGTAAAAACGCGACGGAACGTACTCAGGATCTGCCGGTTCGACGTGTCTGCCCGCACCGAATGAACAATCGGGAAGGAGAATTTACCCTCAGTCAGGTCCTCGCAGTATCCCTTGTTATCCGTATACTGTATAGACAAACAAAGAGGTCCCCATGTCAGTCATGCACCGGGGGGAGGGGGTCGAGAGAGGAAACACGGCAGGACCTCGCTCGATTGCAGGTTCATGTAATCATCCCGGATTTGGAAGTACACTCCAATTAGGTTCACGAGCGGGACGTAGTCTCTGTGGAAGGTAGCGCGTCAATCGCACGTGGGGTGGCGTGACTGCACAGGCCCGTCGTGGCTTACACGTCTGACGTGCTCTTTGCCATCATGAGCTTAATGGCCAGCCGGAACAACCCGCCAGTCTCTGGAGGTACGCATAGCCGAGCAACGGAAAAGTGAGTCAGTCGAACCGGAATGGACTCATTGCAGGGTTGGGCACCTCCTCACTGTTGTTGACCATGGCGATGTACTGCTCCTCGGTCGGACAAGTGAGTGTGTCTCGCCAGAACAGGTCCAAACCTTGACCCCGGTGAAGGTTCATTAGCTCCTCTGGCAAAATTAAATGAAAAAAGAGCGCGAGGCCAATCAGAAAGTCAAGGTTTGACTGGGGAAGGACAAGAACGTGGCTGTAATGTACCAGTCACCATGCGATCGAGTTCCACTTTCGGTGGGATATCTCCGCTCTGTCGATCACGCTCTCGAAGCTTGAATAATTCTTGATACGCCAGGAAATAAACATAATTTGCGCTATTGATGGTTTGTGGGACTCCGTAGATCTTATGGGCAACTGTGGCAAGGAGGCGTTGAGCACCAGTGGAGGGGTTAAATCTGGAACAGGGGCTGCGTACCGGGGATACCGCGCCGCAGCTGACTGTCATCTTCCACGTCGTCCACTCTAGAATGGGTGTGGATGCGGTCTGTGAGCTGTACGAGCACAAATTGCGCGTTTAATTTTGGGTTTGCAAGCTCACAGCAAACTCGCGTTATGGAGCATTCCAACCACCTTGGCGATGGTGGTCAGGGTTTCTTCCGGAACGTGTAACCACAAGTTGAAGGCTTCGATCATCTTTCCACGAATGTCCTTGCCAGGCATGCTGGAAACGTAGGCGTGTGGTTCAAGGACAGTCTTTCCGTTCCTGGCAGGTGAGGGAGCTGATTGGCAAAATTCATGGAATATTCCCTTACCCTTTCGTCGGATTGGCTCCACTCGGGAGATGATGACACCTTTGAGAGAAAGTCGTCGTAATAGCTTGAGGACATGGTGGTGATGATGGGGAGAGCGCAAGAGGATTAGGGTGGTTTTGCTGCTAGCGGATTAAATTGGGAAACGGGAACAGGTTTCGTGAATCAGACGGCCCGCAGATTTAGGGGTTGCGTGCGAATGTTTGCGGCTTATGCGATGAGACAGTTGCCCTGGCGTCCACATTTTTTTCAAAATAGAAAAAAAATATAACTCGTTTTGTAATACGGTCAGGGACCACCCCAAAAAACGAAATTTCGAGCGTCATCGGTCAGCGCACCCGGCTTGGCGCCGATCGGCCCAAGTTGGACGGCACGGCGGCAAAGGACTGGCGCAATCCCGAGGCCTCGGCATACCGGAGAATAGAACGTTGCATCACGAGGGGGTTCGTTGCTGTCGTGGCCGGTGGAAAAGGATATTGAGGGGCACCGAGATGACGGGCGAAATGAGACGAGATGCTGAGCGGGACTTCCATATCGAGCGTTGTGAGAGGATTCTGCGGCCACGGGTGTGGGAGGAGCCCTTATGATTACATCCATTAGCGTCGTCGACGGAATTTGTCCCGCACAAACAGCCCCCGGGTCCTCCGTTCTTCATTAGACTGACACCTGCACACAATCCCACCTCTCCACCCCTTCTCCGCTCAACCACCAGTTCAACTTATATCCTTATATCTGCTCTCCATAACCCACAGCGACGTCCCCAAGAGCCGAAAAGTCTCTCTCTCTCGCCACTCCTTTTCATTTACCACCCATCAATGTCCACCGTCGCATGGATCCAATGGCATGACATCCGTCGACCTCCACCCCTCCAAGTCGACATCGACAACGACATCACAGTCAGAGAAGAAGACCCGGACGATCGAAGCTTTTCCTACCTCCGAGACGAAGAAGCGGGTGCCAACAGCGAAATCGACGAAGACAAGCCAATCTACGCAAGAAACACCAAACCCAGCTTGGGCCGCAGCGGGTCCGTTGGCAACTCCTGGGGCATCACCAGCGTCGGACGCGGCTTCGACTGGAAATGGAAACCGAAATCGGCAGATACCGACGAGGAGGACGAGGATAAAAGGAGCAGCAGCAAGTCACTCGATATCGCGTCTCCGACCAACGACGTGCACCGCGACGATAAGCTCGACGCCTCCTCTTCAGCCGAGTCCGATCAGACCCAAGACCCCTCTCGGGACAGCTTGGACAGCCAAGCGACGACGGCCGAGGACAGCAACGGGAGTCTAAATCTCTCCCATTTGCAATCTCCGAACCAGTCCAAGTCTGGGGAAGCAATAACCTCTCCTGGCGATGCGGCCGCTCATATCGGTCCTTCCCCCGGCGCGCACCCGCAACACGCTGCAACGACCATCAGGATCATCCCTCTCACACCTCTGTCTTCGACCTCTTCCCAACCCTTCTCTCCATCCACCACCACAACCAACATGGCCTCTCCCAGACCAGTCATCGCCGGCCGCTCTCAAAGCATGTACGTCCTGCCAACAGGCGCACCGTATTACGCCGAGCCGGAGCCGACCTCGGGCAGCGTCTCGCCAAACCTCTCCACAAGCAACTTGGCTCAGCAACAGCGTCTCAGGGCATGGTCAAGACCCGTTTCACCGGCGCGCTCGCCGTCCATGCCTCGGCTTACCACGTCGCCTTCGGCGCCGTCCTTGAACCCCTTGTCGATGTCGAATCTCTTCTCGTCAACGATGACTCCACTCATCGTCACCGGTGGCGCTCTGACGACGCCCAATACACCCAGATCCCCGCGTTTGAATCGCTCAAGGTGTGTGCCTATGTCTCTCGCTTTTTTTTTTTTGTCTTGCATCATGGCAACATACTTTTAGCCTCCTTTCTTCTGCCTTCTTGCGCTCCTCTCTCCCCCCACGTGACAAGCACGCCGAGTCTTGCTGGGTTTTTTCGTTCGCCCCGCTGCGGGCTGGGCGGATTTCATTTTATAACTGAAACTGATCCAACTTTTACTCTCTGTCTCGTGTCCATCGTGACCTAGGGCATCCCAAAAGCGCGTGAGCTTGATCGCGGGGCGAGAGGTCACAGGACTGAACCTCCTCGGCACGGACGGAGAACCAATCGACCCCGAGGGCGAGGACAGCTGGCTCATGTTTGGCAAAGGACGGCAAGGATCCCCAGACGGTGACTCGAACGAGGAGATAATGTCCGCGAGTCCGGTGGACGAGAACGACCCCGAGGCGGTACGCGGGAGGTTCGGAGCGCCCGCGATCGAGTCGGCGCTCGCGAAAGCGACGGTGGACTCGAGACGGAGCTCGTTGCACACGAGATCGAGGCCGACTACGCCTCCGCCGGAGGTCGCCGTTGCGGATGAGGGGGATTATCACATCGGTCGGGCTGGGCAGATCAAGAGCTTGGGGCGATTCAACAACTCCCTGCTGCTGGATAACCAACAGAGCCCCCCTACGCCACTACGCGTAGCATCGTTCGTCGGGGGAGCGAAGCCGACTATCTTGATGCCGGATGAGATGCAAGATCAACTGTCCCCTCTCCCTGGCCTGTCACGGCGCTCGAGCGTGAGGTCCAATGTGGGTCTCATGAACGTACCCACTCAAGAAGACATCAGCATCCCACTAGAAGAGGAGGACGTCCCCACGACAGCGTTCTATCCTTCCCTAGACATCCCACATCCAGAGTGGTCGTTGCAGAGGCTGTCCAGCTCGTGGTCCCTCTCGTCCTCATCCCACCAGCACCGTCACACCAGCACGTCCCGGTCCATCAGAAGCAAGAGGGAATCGACCACGTCTCCAGGCCGCTCCCCTTCTTCCGACCCAGCAAGGGGAGATGAGATTCTGACCATGATGAGGAGGATGAAGTCGTCTCAGTCCATCAAGCGGATGTCGAGCGAGAGCGGCAGACGGGGTGGTTTCCTCGGTGGCAGGACGATCGACGATTATGTGATCTCCGAGGAGGCTGGACGAGGTGCTTATGGTCTTGTGAAGCGAGGGAGGGAGAGGAAGAAGCCAATCATCGGCATTGATGATAATGACCAGGAGGTAATCTTGGAGGACGTCAAGCCGAACGAGACTGTCGGGGTGAGTAGATGCGGTCAAGCACCAGAGGTACCAGTACGATGGTTGACGTCTTGGCATCCCTCATATAGCCTCCGCTGATCATCAAGCAAATCATCAAATCCCGCATCCTCGCCGATTGCTGGAAGAAGCATCCTATTCACGGTACCATCCCCATCGAAATCTACGTCATGTCCGCCGTTTCGGGCACCAGCTACGTCTTGCCGAAACCCCGAGCTTGGGACCCCAGGCGGTTCGAAAACGAGGATGAAGACGATGCAAAGACCGCGGCTACGGGAGCTACTTCGGGCGTTTCGAGCGCTACCGTCACTCCAAACCTTCACACTCCCACCCAGACCGGCGACGCTGGCAGTGGTGTCAAGATACAGGTCACATCCACCGGTGCTGCTGACGAAAAGAACGCCACCGTTCACGAGGGCGAGGAGATCACGGAACTCGACTTGTGGCGATGGAGGGAAGGGGAACTCATCAAGGGCCACCCGAACATATGCCCGCTCGAGGACTTCTTCGAGGACGCGAGCTTCTATTATCTCGTCTTGCCCGCAACGAAACCTAGTTTCCCGAAGATGCCAAAGGGAATGGAATACACGGTTGATATCGGGGACAGGAAGATGCCTAACGATCTGTTCGACTTGGGTAAGTAACCTTCTGACGATCTGACGCTGTATAGTCGTTCACCGAGATGTGGTTATTTTCTGCAGTGGAACTATATCCATCTGGTTTGCCAGGCCCCCTCATTCGATCATACCTCGGCCAGATCGTGGACGCCCTTGCGTTCCTGCACGCTCGCGGCATCTGCCACAGGGACATCAAAGACGAAAACGTCGTATTGGGCGAACACGGAAGGTGCTGGTTGATTGACTTCGGTAGCTCGGGTGTTATTAGGAAGAACGGTTGGGACAGCTTCAGCGGAACGTGAGTTCCAAGAGATCTCGGTCTGTGGATTCACTGACTCATCTTGACCCACTCGGACTCAAGGCTGGACTACGCTGCCCCAGAAATTTTGCATGGCGCTCGCTACACCGGACCGCCCCAGGACGTATGGGCATTCGGTATCGTTGCCTATGTCCTCTTAGTCGGCGAATGCCCGTTCGCATCTTCCGCGGAGTCTAAACAAGGACTTGAAGACCCCGAGTCTAAACCCGCTCTCGCCTTGCGCGCTCGCTGCGGAGGTGGACCCGCTGGATTCGACGAGGGTATGGAGCGGGACGGTGGAGGTCGGCTAGGCGACGGCATGGAGCTCGTCAGGCGGTGCCTTGAAGTAGACCCAACAGCTCGGCCGACCATGGAGGAAATTCTAGCCTCCAGGTACCTTAACGGTGGTAACGGCTGGGGGATTGAGCCTCCTACGCCGGATGACGAGACGTCTTCGGCGGCTCCCGCTTCTTGAGTAAGTACCGGATCCAGGCTCCGAGGTCACGAGACCGGCGATGCAAGGTTGTCCCCCGTCAAAGTTGGCCGCGCGCGACTTCTTGCATCACCGGGAACATTTTCAACTCTCCTGTTCTTCGGGCCTAAGATTTCGGCACTTTCTCGATTCGCCCTGCGGCTCAACGCGTGGATCGATTGTGAAGATCGAATGGATACAACCAAATTTGGAAACGCAAACAACTTTCATATCATCAACTCAAATAATCGAAAAGCAAGAAAAATCATATCAGAAAATTTTATCTGAACTCTGTCCAACATCGCGCACACTTCTTTCTTTCTTACTCCAACCCATCATTCAGCACTCATATGACTCGGTCACCTTGTGAATAGAAATCCCTCTCACTACCTTTTCTCTCATATGTATTCGAATCCGCTTCCTTTTACTGTTGTTTTCGCGTTTCTCATTCTTTCTTGGCACGGGTGTGTTGTAGATTTCCCAATACAGCCATAATGAGATTTTGTTTATGATCAGGGGTAGGGCGTGAGGATTTTTGGGTCTAGGGGTATCTGATCCTAGTCAAGTAAATTTTGTTGACGGGGGAAATTTTGTTAGGATCCGAACGGATGCCGCTCTTAAACCCGTTACTTGGGATTAAAGCCTCGAGCATCTCGCCCATCTCTCAACTCTCTCCTCGTTCTATCCCCCCTCATCCCCTGTACGCCTTTCACGACCCCCTTCTTTGTATAAGTAAGTGCCCAATCTCCCTTTAACCATCGCTATTGCGTGTTTGCGTTGCAAGCGGCGTCCTGGATGTCGGCTTGGGGGTTGAGGTTGACCGGGCTCGTGCCCACTCTCCTTGACTCACAAGACGTTCATAAAGCATCTTTAATGTCTTGAACATCATATGCTTATCATTCTACACGATCATCACGTTCGATTCGTTGTGCGGTGCGCTGATCTTGATGTCGTCCACTTTCAACCCTTGCCCTCCACCACCCGTCCAGACCTAAATCAATCTTGAAAAATGGGAAAGGAGAAAGGTCACGTTAACGTTGTCGGTGAGTGTCGTCTACCAACGCCTCCTACGTCGCGTGCACGTCATCTGCCTGTACTAACTGGGCTTTATTGCTACCCCACAGTCATCGGACACGTCGACTCCGGCAAGTCGACCACCACCGGCCACTTGATCTACAAGTGCGGTGGTATCGATAAGCGAACAATTGAGAAGTTCGAGAAGGAAGC
Source organism: Tulasnella sp. UAMH 9824 (assembly GCA_019633595.1). Taxonomy (NCBI): domain Eukaryota; kingdom Fungi; phylum Basidiomycota; class Agaricomycetes; order Cantharellales; family Tulasnellaceae; genus Tulasnella; species Tulasnella sp. UAMH 9824. The sequence goes on from WSUI01000027.1 coordinate 57,262, forward strand.
TGCTGAACTGGGCAAGGGTTCCTTCAAGTACGGTGAGTCGAAGAGGTTGACTCGATAGCTCCAACCACGAGTCACTGATACAAATCTTAATGGTCGCTAGCATGGGTGCTCGACAAGCTAAAGGCTGAGCGTGAACGTGGTATCACCATCGACATTGCCCTCTGGAAGTTCGAGACCCCCAAATACGTCGTCACTGTAAGTCGAGTCACCCAAAACATGTCCAGCGTATCTTGCGCGGTGCACCTCTACGGACCCTGACCTCGCTGTTGCACCTTCAAGGTCATCGATGCCCCCGGCCACCGTGACTTCATCAAGAACATGATTACCGGTACCTCCCAGGCTGACTGCGCTATTCTCATCATTGCTGCCGGTACTGGTGAATTCGAAGCTGGTATCTCCAAGGATGGCCAGACTCGCGAGCACGCCCTCCTCGCCTTCACCCTCGGTGTCCGTCAGCTCATCGTCGCCGTCAACAAGATGGACACTACCAAGGTTCGTCTCATGGATGCGCCATTCACTCGCTTTTACTGACTGGTCGTGCCTGAACAGTGGTCCGAGGCTCGGTTCAACGAAATTATCAAGGAGACGTCTGGCTTCATCAAGAAGGTCGGTTACAACCCCAAGGCTGTTCCTTTCGTCCCCATCTCCGGCTGGCACGGTGACAACATGTTGGAGGACTCCACCAAGTACGTGTTAACCGACGCACCTTAACCTTTTGTTCTGGACTGACGAACCGTCCCACAACAGCATGCCATGGTACAAGGGCTGGACCAAGGAGACCAAGGCTGGTGCCGCCAAAGGCAAGACCCTCCTCGATGCCATCGACGCCATTGAGCCTCCAGTCCGTCCATCCGACAAGCCCCTCCGTCTCCCCCTTCAGGACGTGTACAAGATCGGTGGTATTGGCACGGTCCCCGTCGGTCGTGTCGAAACTGGTATCATCAAGGCCGGCATGGTCGTCACCTTCGCTCCTGCTGGTGTGACCACTGAAGTCAAGTCCGTCGAAATGCACCACGAACAGCTCGAGCAGGGCAACCCCGGTGACAACGTCGGCTTCAACGTCAAGAACGTCTCCGTCAAGGATATCCGTCGTGGCAACGTCGCTTCTGACTCCAAGAACGACCCCGCTAAGGAGGCTGCCAACTTCACCGCCCAGGTCATCGTCCTCAACCACCCCGGTCAAATTGCCAACGGTTACTCACCAGTCTTGGATTGCCACACTGCCCACATTGCCTGCAAGTTCTCTGAGATCGAGTCCAAGATTGATCGCCGAACAGGTCAGGAGATCGAGAAGAACCCCAAGTTCATCAAGTCTGGTGACGCCGGCATGGTCAAGCTCGTCCCAAGCAAGCCCATGTGCGTTGAGACCTACTCCGACTATCCTCCTCTTGGTCGCTTCGCCGTCCGTGACATGAGGCAGACCGTTGCCGTCGGTGTCATCAAGAAGGTCGACAAGACCGAGAAGTCTGGCAAGGGTACGCATGCATTATCTTCGTCTCGTCTTTCCACAACACTGACGTTCCTTCCTCGTCCACAGTCACCAAGTCGGCTGAGAAGGCTGCCAAGAAGAAGTAAAACATCCTTCGTGGCGGACATCTCTTTCTTCCTTCGCATTCTTGTCTTCATCGCCGTCATTTGTATTCTCTCTCGGTCTTTTTTGCATCCGTTTTATCTTTGCTGTTTCATCCATCATAGTGCAAGTCGAAGACAATGTGAAGTTATGAGGAAGAATATCGTGCGCGTCATTACGGAAAGGAAGAACGAGGTATATTCCTAGTGTACATGGATGGGCATAAGGTTATCAAGAGAAGGTGCAATCTATAAGAACAATCATTCGTCGAACGCGTCGTCATCGTCTTCATCCATCGTTGGGTCGGCTTCTGATGAATCAAAGGCATCTAAATATTTAGACTTGGCAGGAGCTGCTGCCGCTCGTCGAGGTGCTGCACGAGGTGCGGGCGCGGAAACCACTTCGATTTCGCTGTCGGGATCGCTGCTCTCGACGACCTTTTTCTTTCCAGCTGCCTTTTTCTTGACGACGGGCGCATCCGAATCATCATCTAGATCGAGTGCTGGTTGGGCTTTCTTCGACGTAGTAGCTTTTGCTTTCGCAGAGGCCGTCGCCGAAGGCTTCGCAGCAGGCTTAGCCTTCGAACCACCTGCCTCGAAGAAGGATGCAAGCTCCGTCTGTTTCTTGTCAAGCGGCTTCGCTTTCTTGGCCGGCTTAACATCTTCATCTAGGTCGTCGTCGCTGGCCAAACTAAGGATGAAGTTAGGTTCATTGTACCAAGTCCGAGTTGAGCATTCAACTTACCTCTTCCTCTTGGCCGCCGCTTTCTTGGCAGCAGGTTTCGCTTTAGCAACCACTGGCTTCACGTCCTCATCGGAGTCAGATTCCGGGAGCGCAGGCTTCTTCACGGGTGCTTTCTTTTTGACCACCAGCGCCTCGTCGGGCTCGCTGTCCACCTCCATCTTGGTCGCCTGCGGTTTTGTCTCCTCATCATCAAAAACTGCTTTGGCACGGGCAGCCGCCTTTGGCTTCGCGGGAGCGGTCTTCTTCTGGGCAGCTTTGCTGGGCTTAAAGTCATCTTCCGAATCGTCGTCGTCCCCTTTTCGTTTAGGCTTTCCGCCAGTCAATGACTTTCTTGTCTTTAGCGTCGCTGCAGCCTTCTTGCCCTTGCTTGCCTTCTTGTTGATGGCGTTGTCGCCTTCGAGGAGTTTCTGACGGACTCGAGAGTTAGGTTGTCATCTTACCGGCTTTTAAGGAGCGTACCTCGAAGTCGTCAAGGAGTTTCTCCAAGTCATTCTCCCAGATTTCGGAAGGCTTGACAGCCAAGAGGACGTTGAGTTCCTGCTCTTTTACATCTCGTTCCCGCAGCAATTTGGCGACCTAATCCCCAAGTCTTGTTAAAAAAACCTCATCCCTGGGATATGGACTCAGCGACGCACCTTCTCTTCCGTCAAACTCCAAATTGCCATCCCTAAGAGGTAGTCGAAGTCACTTGAAGTTCCCGTAGATGCCTCTTCCTCGTCATCATCCTCAGCAGGTTCATCCTCGCCGGCGGCTTTCGCCTTTGACACCCTGGGGAAGGCTCGGAATTCGAGTTTTCGGAGTTCGTTCACGAGATCGGCCTTCTTGCGCTTGGCAACGACAAGCTTCTTATCAATAATCATTTGCACGAAACGGGCTTGATTGGATAGCTTGTCCCATTGATCGCGGAGCTGGTTGCAAAGGTACTCCTAGGGGCGAGTAAATAACAAGGTGAGCACAAGAGATTTTTGCGATCGTATTCAACGCCAACCTTTCGCTTTTGGTAGAATTGAAGGCGGAGAGGGAAGAAGTCTTCCATGATCTCTTCGGGCGAAGCATACTTCCGCAGCTTGAGATTGGAATCGAAAGCCATCATATTCGTGGTATTAATGGAGCCCGTCAACTTGAAGAACTTGAGCAAGCCTTCTTCCTCTGCTTTGGCCATACCCTCCTTTGTCATCGTGATTACGAAATGAACTGAAGTATTGGTATGGTACTCCTTGTAATCCTGAATTGATGGACCACGAGTAAGTAGATGCGCTTCAATGTCCACTCGCGCTTCTTACCTTGACATAGGCAGGATTATTATCTGTACCAGTGACCCACTTCTCTAGTTGCTCCTTGTATGGTTGTGTCCAAGTCCCAATTGGGAGCTCCGTGATTTCCACTGTTGAGTCGTCGAGCTTGTTGATAATACCGTTGCAACTGAACTTTCCCTCATCGACCTTTTCAATCGCTCCCTAAGAGGCGGAAGAAGGTAATGTTACTTTGACATATCTTTGTTCGTCCAACCTAACGGACCTTGAAACCGCGGTACCATGGTTTCATTGGAACGAGAGGTTCATCGCGCAGCATACGTCGTAGGTTGGCCACGATGTCATGAGGGTTGAAGTTAGGAATGTTCGTCGAGTAACCTATAATCATTGGCAGGTTCCGCTAAGCAACGCTCTCGTTGTTAACGAAATGCTCTGGCTTACCAGTACCAATACCCTCGGAGCCATTGACCAATATCATTGGGATGACGGGAACATACCACTCAGGCTCGATAGAGTCACCGTCATCTTCTAGGTATTTGAGAAGCGGATCATCTCCGAGATGGAATATAGAGCGTGCCAGCGTGGTCGGAATAGTGAAGATATAACGGGGCGACGCATGATCTTTTCCGCCCTTCATGGAAAAACAGAGGTTTGAGCGCGGTTGCGGTCTTACGAAGATACAAGGTGACATACCATCGCACGGGTGCCATACTGACCGTTAGGGCTCAGCAGGTTGATGTTATTGGCACCGACGAAAGTCTGAGCAAGGTTAATGATCGTGCTTGCCAAGCTCTGTTCGCCATGGTGATACGCTGTCTTCTCAGAAATGTAACCGATGAGTTGAGCGACCTGGAAGCCCGTTGATGAGTAAGTCGCGTCACCACAATTCGACGGCTGTAGGTCAGACCTTCAACTCGGCTTTCATTTTCCTCTTGAAGCAACCGAAGATAACCTTTCTCTGACCAGGCTTCAAGCCATCAACAACACAAGGAATAGATCGGATGTTATCGGCCATTGAGAAACAGATCAGTTCCTTGTTGATGAAGTCGGGAATGCCGATTTCATCCACATCATGATCGATGAAGGTGCCGGGCTAATTGCTTCGGGTTAGCCAAGTCGAATGGATTATTATGAACCATAAGTAGCATGCCTTGTACTGTCGCAGCCATTCCTTACGATCTTCAACGCGCTTTTTACTGAACGCCATGTCAATGAGATCGCGATCGCCATCCTGGAGTGGAGAGAACGGAATGACATGTTTCTCCGTGTGGGAGAAGTACTCCATGGCGTCGTTATCGTCCGAAGTACCCAAACCCTGTATGAAGCGACATCAATCGAACAATGCACGAAAAGCAACAATGATGAGAACGGACCTTGTAGTACTTGATGGTCCACTTGTTATCGGAATTGTTTTCCTCATTCCATTTCTGGAACTCGATCAACGTGAAGAAGTCAATCTTCTGCTTCCCTTTAGTGACCTGTGTGGAAATGATGTAAGTCGTGTGAGCATCGAATAGAGAGGTGGCACAGACTCACCCGAACAATCGGTGTTACGAACTCGACCAGAAAACCGGGGATTCGAAGCAGGGAAGGGAAGAATTGGTCGAAGAGATTCAACAGAAGTCCTTTGATATGCGAGCCGTCGTGGTCCTATGGAAGAGTCTTCTTAGGACTCGGGCGCTTCCACCTAACATAGCAACCTCGGACATACCTGATCCGTCATTATCATGACGCTGCCATATCTCAAACTAGAGAGGTCCTGATACTGCTTCCCCTGAACCAAACCAACAATCTTTTTGATGTTTTGGATTTCCGTGTTCTTCATGATCTGATCGTGGGTGGCTTCGCGTACGTTGAGCAGTTTACCACGGAGCGGGAAGACACCAAAGTTGTCACGACCGACGACACTAAGACCCGCTTCCGCCAATGCCTTGGCAGAGTCTCCTTCGGTCAAGATGAGGGTGCATTTAGACGCATGACGACCTCCGGCGTTGTTGGCGTCAGACAATTTCGTCAAGCCGTTGAGCCTGTCCAGATGTCGGCTTTAGTCAACCACTCGACAACTCCTAACGAGGTGAGACGTACCTAGTTCGCTTTTTGCCGTCTGTCGCTTTGATTTGTTGGTCTGCCTTGAACTTCGCCCAGTTGAGAACCGTATCGATAATGCCCGACTTGGAAACTAGTGTTTCTGTAAGTAAGCAAGGTTGTCCGGACCGTCAAGAAGGATTGCTCCCACCTTTCTTCATAAAGTCGTCCGTCAACACTGGCTTCTTCCCTCCGAACTTGGAGGCCTGAAGTGTCATTGTCTCCTTGGTCTGACTGTCGAAAGTCGGGTTCTCGATCAGCGCTTTCACGAACAGCCACATGTGATTCTTGATCTGCAACGGCTTGACTTTGGCTGCCTTATTCTTCTTCTCGATTTGAGTGATAAGACTTTTGATGATCTGGTCGGCCATGGCGTTGACGTGGGTACCACCTTTGATGGTAGCGATGGAGTTGGTGAAAGAGACTTGTTGAAAGTTTCCTGTATCCGAAAGAGCGTAGCCAACCTCCCAGCGATCGTTGATAACTTCGTGAATGAGGGTTTGTTTCGTGACGGCGGCACCCCCAGATGCATCTGCTGCTTCGGCCTGCGCTGAGGCGAGATACATCTCGCAGTAGGACCTGAAGTTCTTCACTTTGACTCGTTCGCCGTTCAGCAAGACCTTGATGTCAGAGACCGTTCCAGCCATGTCGTAGACACGCTTCTTGAGGAGGGCTTCGGTGTCCTCGTCGATTCTGCTCATGCCAAAGCGCTTAAGGTCGGGCTTGAAAGTCACGCAGGTGAACTCCTCCTTCGACGAAGTAATCTTGGGCTTGTCTTTGTCCGCCATGTTGTTACGGAAAACTTGCTTATATTTTTTGCCATGGCGGTCAGCGGTTTCGAGGGTGAATTCGGTGGAATAAATGTTGGTGAGTTTCGCTCCGTAACCGTTACGACCACCGGTAAGCTTTTTCTCGTCATCGTCGTAGTTGGAAGACGTAAGAAGGTGGCCAAAGATCATTTCGGGAATCCAGAGCTTAGTTTGGCTGTGAATTTCGACCGGAATACCGTGACCGTTGTTCCATACTGAGATGGTGTTGTTTTCTGGGTCGATCGTGACTTTGAGCGTGTTCATATTGGGGTCGTTAATCTAAAGCGGTCGTTAATGATTGCGGGCCTATCGGGGGAAGAGGCACTGAGCATACCTTGTTATCAGCAGCGTTGACGAGGATCTCATCTACAATCTTAAAGAAGCCTGGTACATAGGAAACATCCCTAGGAGAGCCAGGTCAATCGAGCGCACAGCAGCAAGCTCCAGCAAACTCACCTAAAGACCATTCTCTTTGTGTCAGAATCGAAAACCCATAATTTCTCGGTGATGGTTTCTATGCTCCCAATGTAGGAATCGGGGCGCTTGAGGATATGCTGGATGGGGCTGAGCTGTTGGTACGTCTCGGAGGCGGTCTTCTTCTTCCCCGGCGCGGCAGCGACAGGTTTCTTGGGCTTTGAAGACTCCCCAAACGCGTCGTCGTCCGAGTCGTCGACGTCCATCGCAGTTGGAGCTGCTGAATCGACATTGTCGTCGACCGATTCAAGTGGCTTCTTCTTTGACGCGGCTGCCTTTGGTGCTTTTGCTGGTTTGGCAGCGGCAGGCTTCTTAGACTCTTTAGTAGCGGTGGCAGCCTTCTTAGCCTGACAGGGGGAGGACCGTAATGAGAAACGCGTTCAGAATGCGTTTGTTTACTGAAATGCCCACCTTTGCTTTGGGAGGTGGCGAGGCGAAATCCGACCCGTCGCTGTCGTTGTTGAACGAGAAGTTTTCTACTTCAGAGTCAGACATGCTTGAGTAAGTCTGGGTCTCTGTGCTGGAAGGATGGGATGGGGGCTGGGTGTTTGGTGGTTGGAGAGTTGAAAGGACGCCACGATTGTTTCGCATTCAACTGAGAGCAAACACGGTCACGCGTCGTGTTTGAGACTTTCTGCAAGTTCGACGCACAACCTCATCTTCATCTACTGTATACTCAACTAGACTCTGCTACGACCGATGCGACGATTCGAACGACGGGGTACAGAAGCACCCATGGAATTTATTTACGAGCGAGACGAGCAAGGCTCGGGGCGGGGGTGGAGTGCGACCGGTGACACATCTCAACGTCCAAGTAAGCGTGCAGCCAATATTCTAATACTACGACTGCAAACCGCTAACGCCAGTGAACAGACCCGCAGCATTCATCATCCTCATCTTCATTTAACCCACCACCAGCATTTTCATCTTCACAGCCATTCTCTTCGTTTGGCTCGCCGGCACCGTTCGTCGGAGGATTTCGACCTCGAGAGGGAACGCCAGGTGTCAGTCCACCTGGTGGATTCGCACAATACGCCCATCAAAAAAGCCCACCACCCGAGCCAGAAATTAACGACATCAGCATGACATCCGAAATGCCGTCGCCTCAGAAGGACGAACCTCCAGCGGCTGCGTTTGAGAGCGATGCTGAAGATAGCCCAGTCGATCCTAAGAAGAGCAAAGGCCGCTTCGGTGGAAAGCTCATACGTCGGCTGGTGGGGAAGAAAGGAAAGAAGGATGACGCTGGCGGTGGTTCGTCAAAGCGACGGAAGCCGGAGAATGCCAGCGCCAGCGATGGCGATGATGAGTACGAGGTATGTTCCGTACCTATTGCCAGCGGAGTTCCTATGCGTTATCATTACGGTAGCTCACGAAATTCCTCGTTTCATTCGCCAGCCAACGCCGATGGTACCACACGTTTACAACGTGAATTTCCCCGCCCCGCATCCTCCAGCCAGCAGGTTCCCGGAGGAACTAAAAACATACACCAAGCTATTCTTCGTAGCATTAGCAGGTTTCATTGGCTTCGCGCTCTTCTGGGTGTTCTTGACAACCCTCTCAAGCGACGTAGCCGCCAAAGTAGCGGAATATTCCAGCGGTGAGCGCCCGTCCGAAGCGCTCTTCGATATCACCAGAACGCAGCGTAGTCTGACTCTCTCTTTCCAGAACTCCTTCATGAAATCAACACCTGCTCTGAACTCTATCTCATTAACAAATGCCATCCCGAAACCCGAGTTCCAGCCATGGCTACAGTTTGCCAGCAGTGGGAGCGGTGTATGAACAAGGATCCCAAAAATGTCAGCCAGCTCCGGGTCTATGCAGAGACAGTCGGAGAGATGTTCAACGGGTTCGTTGATGAATTATCGTTCCGTTCCGTGGTAGGTTTGGTCTATCGAATGGCTCGCCGTCAACCTGCTAACAAAGCTGAATCGCCGTCTTATCCGCGTAGATGATCAGTCTTGCATTCCTCGCCGTGTCTGCACTCGTTCTCTGGTGGATGGCATGGATGATATCCAGCATTCCTCGGTCACATCCTGCTCCTGCGGTTCATCCCACCCACCCATACCCCTTGCACATGCTTCCACCAGCCACTCCATCACGAGTTCCGTACCCTGGAGCCCAGCTCTCTCTCGAGGACCCGGCATACCCTTATAACGGAGCCATTGCTCCTGAATGGCGGGCATGGAGCCCTGCTCCTGGGGGAGCGATCCCACAGACACCGACGCGACAGCGACAAAAGACCGCCGGCAAGTAGCAGACGGTTATATTTTGGTAGACTATCATAGGGCATTCAATGATTATCTATTGGAATAATATGCCTGGGTGCCTAGATTGTCGAGGGGGACGAATCTTCACTAGTGGAAGCAGAGGCAGGTCTAACCATTTAGCCAAACTTGATCTTCGTACCAGCCGTTGGCGCGGAACTGGTATCCTTGAAAAAGGCACCGTATGCGCTATGCTCTTTCTTCTTGATTGTCATCGGGAACTGCTTCAGATCCTCGCACTTGAACCCGCTATCAGCAAGCACCCGCGCCAATTCTCCGGCTAGTGCGCGTTCCTGGTTGTCTCCCGTGAAGAATGTGTGAGATTTGCCGCTCTTTCCGCCTCGACCCGTTCGACCGATGCGATGGCTAAGAGTGAAGCGGAGTGACATTGAGTGTTGGATATCAGTGTTACAAACAAGAACCAAACTACTCACATATAATCTTCGATGGTTAGTGGGAATGTATAATTGATCACCATAGTGACGTTGGGGATATCCAGCCCTCGAGCTGCGACGTCCGTCGCGACGAGCAAGCCGGCTGTACCGTCTTTAAACTCTCCCAAAGCCTTCTCCCGAGCTGACTGGCGCAAGTCGCCGTGAATGGCTGCAACGTTGTAACCGAGCCATTTCAAGTTTTCTTCAACGCGTGAAGCTTCCTTTTTGTAGAGGCAGAAGACGAGGATACGGCTGTTGGTAGCTTTCTGGTCTTTTTTGGGGTGGTTCACCGATTTAAGTAAGGCTTCCAGACGATTGCTGTAGGAGCCGGCAGCTGGTCAGTCCTTTAGAGGGGATAACTCGAGAACCAGAAAGACCTACCGTTTCTCTCGGTCTTGGATGACTTCCACGAACTGCTCCACTCGACTGTTTGCTGTGAGGTCGTCGCTCCCCACGGTAATCCGAACCGGGTTGCGTTGGAAGGAGGCAGCCAGGCGTCGGACGGATTCAGGCCATGTCGCACTAACTGCAGAGAGAAATGTATTTAGTCCCGTTGGTAGCTTTGCCTTGATACATGTTACAAAAACACTTACACATCAATGTCTGCCGACCTTCACCTTGAATGGTTTCGGCAATGATCTTTCGAATGTCGTTCTCGAACCCGTTGTCCAGCATACGATCAGCTTCGTCAAGAACGAGATATGAAACTCTACGCCAGAATCAGATGCGGTTTCCTTCTATCAGACGAAGATGAGCACCCACTCCTTCAGGGATATAGCCCCCTCGTTCAAAAAGTCGATCAGCCGTCCTGGGGTGGCGACGATGATTCGAACGCTGTGTGTCTTAGACCCTTTCATCAGTGTTCGTTGCTCGTGCTTGGGAGCTCCACCATAGACGCAGACACTGGTGAATCCAAACGGCTCGGCAATTTCTTTGAAGGTCTCGTGACTCTGAATGGCCAACTCCCTCGTTGGAGAGAGCACTAAGATCGACACAGTATTTTGTTTCTTCTTGGAGTCCGAGGTTGACTCTTTCAGAAGTCTGGTCACCGCAGGTAAAGCGAAGGCCAGGGTTTTGCCACTGATCAAGTAACGGTCACGAGGTTAGTTCGGAGAACGTATTCTAGGACCTCATGGCAGTCGACCCTCGCACCTTCCGGTCTCGGCTATGCCGACCATGTCCTTTCCGGCTAGTGCAGCGGGCCAAGAACAAGACTGAATCGGTGTAGGTTTTGTGAATTTGCTGAGCGCAGGTCGTAATTTGTCCGGGATCTTGAGTTGGTCGAACGAGATGACCGGCACCACCTCCCCCTCCAAGACCTTGATGGAATTGGAGGCCAGATATTCCGAGGCCTCCGCTGGAGATGGCTGCGACATACTGGCGGCCCGACTTGGTACTGCCGTTGACCCAAGGCCACTGGCATCGAGTGGCGAGACATCGCTCTCCACGACCTTGTTCTTGGATTTCTTCTTGCTCTTCTTTACTTCGGATTCAGCAGGCGAGGCGGTACCATCACCTTGTTCGACGGCGGTCTCCTCTCCTCTCTCCCCGTCCTCCTTCCTCTTCGCCTCTTTCGCCAGTTTCTTCAGCCGCTTTCGCTCTTTCTTCTCCGCCTTGAGTCGAGCCTTCTCGGACTCGTCCAGATCGAGACTCTCATCTGTAGGTTCAAGCTTCAGCTTTTTTGACGCCCTTGCTAGTTCATCGTTTTCCTCTGTTGCTTGTCGTTTGGTCTTGCCCATGGGGATGCTTTTGTACAGGAGTGTGAGGGGAAGTCGTGAGGAAATTTTCCAAGGTGTGCACAAAGCGCCGAGGTGCATCGCACATCCCACGGGAAGCGCCACAACAAATGTGCGCCCAGCTTATATCCTCAGCATTCGAGTACTGATCTTCTTCTCGATCCAGCTTCGCCTGAGTCAGCTTTTCAAGGAGAAGCAATGCGATGCAATTGTTTCCAGCTCGCCCAATAAATGCTGCTTTTGCGAGGACATCCGAAGGGGTCGGTTTAAGGCGGGGAGCCGTTGAAACGAAAAGAGGGTTAACGTACGGCGATCGATCGATGTCGAACACGCAGTTGCTCTCGAGGGAAATGCAGACATAGCACATAGATTAGGCATAAAGGCCATAGCTCGGAAACGCACAGGCAGTATCTTATTGCATATAGTCTAAGTATCAGTACCCCCTAACTGATAAATCACTTTGGAAATCGCTCGGGTTTGGTGTATCAATCCCTTTATAAAGCTGAGTCAACGAAATCCTCATCCTCTTTGTCGATAACGTCCGCCTGGCGAATGAAGCTTGGACCGGCGACAGGTGAAGACGGGGCGTCTGTCACGACTGGAAATCGATGCTCCAGGAAAGAGCTCCCCGACTCGGATGTTCCGCGGCAGGAATCCATGGATTAATAGGATGCGTCGAGGGACTACCCGAAGCTCGTTCACACCCGCTGGGTCCCGCCGTGGTCCCGCCATTGAGAACCGCCCCCTCACCGGTGGTAGTCTCTCCCCACTTCTCTACCGTTCGAACGTTCTGCGTCACATTCGGCTTGTTTCGAAAGGCAAGAGAAAGCACAGAACCTAGTGCAGAGACCGCTCGATCCAAGACGCTCGAGATGGTGGGCAAGGCCTCCTCAACGATGTCGATCTCGCGTCCTTTGCCTTTATCGACCCTGGGGCCCGGACCCGCCGCGATGTTCCCGGAGGAGTCAGCCGACGCTTCAACGGTACTTAGAGCTTCTCTGGAGGAGTCTTGTGGGATCTGGGAGGAAGGTAGGGGATAAGGCGAGAAGCGATGAGAACCTCGGGCCCGAGGAGAGTTCAACGTGGCCTGACGAAAGATGGATTGATTTGCGGGTAGTGGTCCTGCTTGATCTTGCACGACGATGATGCTTGAGGGCTCGCGAGGAGCTTCGCCTCCCGTTTGAGTAACAAATGAATCCTCAGGTAAAACACCGGAGCCAGCCCATGAGGTCGTTAGCTCCACCGATTCGCTCTCGTCGATCTCGGTGGAAGTGTGTTCCCAGAGGTAACGAATGTATATTTCATAAGTTACAGGCTCAAGCATTTCGTCCCCACATCCTTCGATGAAGGGTTCCGCTGCCCTCGCACGGTGTAGCTTGGGGGGGGGGCAAGCAGAGAGCATCGGTTCAGGTATTAGCCCATATCGACCACTTCAAGTGACGGTGACGTACAACTCTCAAAGACAGCACGAAAGGGGTTTCCGGCTCATTCTCGTACAAGCTAGACATGGTCCAGAGAATCAAAACTTGTAAAATTGTGGGGGTGCGGTTGAAGAATGGTAAAGCTGGAATTGCATACGCAGTCTTCCACCCAGCGTGGAAGGTCCCAAAGCTCCAGTAATCGGCAGAGGTGACGACAAACCAGCGGCAATCATGTATCCTGCATGTGTCATGGATCTAAGAGAAAAAAGTGCGGGTTGGTGAATTTGACAGAAGAAAAGCAACTGCAGTCACATACGAAATACCACATTTTATCCTTTCGCCTAAGTACCGAAGACTCGCAAGGCTCTGCTAGAAATCCGAGAAGCCCCAGGTAAAACTGATGATGCTGAAAGGAAGGACGATTAGCTACTAACAAAGCTCAAGGACGTCCTTCGCTCCATACCTTTGAAAACTCCCAAAGGTCGTTCAATGTGACCTTCCAAGGTGGGAAGGAGAAGACGACCAGATGAGTTTGAAAAATATTCAGAGCCGGTATTTGACGCCTCATAACATTGACTTCGCATTCGATAATGTCTTCGCCTCTTGGGCCTATCGGGGTGGCCCGAATGGGACTCCGGCGCTGAGGAACGGCTACCCATCCATCGAAGGGATGCATAAGGTTAAGCATAGCTCTGGCAGTGTTGAGCACCACTTGGTCAACCCAGTGACCCACATCCTCCTTGGTCCGCGCCACTCCCTCGAACCGGGCGAGGGTCTTGGGGTTACCGCATGGATGGTTCCTGCCAGGGAGAGCTAAGGCGTTGAGTGCTAAGAGGGAAGGCTCGGGTATCTCCTCATCAGGAATGGGATCTATTATAGAATCGGACGAATATTATTAACAAAGGCGATACGAAGGGAGCGAGTAAGACGGGTGGGACAAACATTTCCGAGCTAGGTGGTAGATCAGTTCGGATTCGATTTGGCGAACCTCGAGAAGCGCCCGAGGAATCTTTGTGTCGATCCAGAAGTCGCCCCGAGGGTTTTCGTCCTTAGCGAGGTGTATCTCCCTATTCATTTTGGGAAGAAGCGCGGACGCCGCGTAGGCATTGAGGTTGGCGGCTGGGCAGGTCGTTTCCTGTTCGGTCGCAGTGTTGTTTTCAGCAGACATGATGGAGATGAGTTCCGTTTACGAAGAATTTGGGTCAGAGTGACAAGATAGGCGAGTTGGCTTGATGTCCGAAGCTCTAGAGGTGGTGAAGTCGGTCTGTTGGTGAGGGAGAGTTGCATCTGCCTGCGACGCTTTAAATATCCCAGTAGTGTGGCTGGGCGAATTGACCATTTTGTTGCTTGAGAAAGAGAAAAACCCTGGTTGGTACATGTTTAGCATCAAGTTTCAACGTCGGAATGGCAAAAGGTGGGTCGGAATTTGTGGAGGTTGAAAGGGGTGGCCAAAGCTCAGACCGAGTCGCCTTCAGCTCAAGACCCGCATGGTCTCACGCAACAAGACCGTCGTGAAACGACACCCGCGAACAAAAAGGAAAACTGCATAATTTGTGGCCCAAGGACTAAGGGTGAATAGAGTTGGCGGGACAAAGGACCCACGTCAATGGTTATACATGCTGTACGGGTCTCTCTCAATTGCACGGGCCCAAGGGTAGGGAATCCTCTCAAAGAAACAGGATACTTTGGCTCTTACGTGTCATTCTCTATACACGCTAACCTTTGCAGCGAACTAATGCTAGAATTAACCCTTCGGTGCGGGAGCAAGCAAAACCGTCCGTGGAGGAGGTGCAAAATATATAGATATAGCGAACGGGTCTAGATATACTTGGGGATCTTGAGGTTTCCGTAGCGGTCTGGTTTTGGTGGGAAACCGTACGTGGGCTCCGGTAACTCTGTATATCGGTGCTCGATTAGGAACCAGGGCGACAAACGAAGGACTAGGCAGCGCGAACTCACTCAAAATATCCGTGTACACCCGACTGACATCCTCATCCCAAACGGCTCTCCACATGTGGATACCGCCACCCATTCCCTTCCCAACCTTCTCCTTGTAGGTCTCCGGAACCATCTCCATGCTCACGCCCTCTCCCTCCACGTAGTATCCGAGCTTGTGCTTTGCGGCGAATTCACGGACGTCGAAGCCAGCTCGGCCGGACGGCAAGTCGGCAGGAGTGAGGTTGAGGCGCTCAACTTGGGGAAGCAGGAGGGTAACATAGCGGTGGTAGGGTGTGCCCTTTTGAGGGTGAGGAGGTTCGTATGGCAGTAGGCCTCCTTTGACGTTAATGTCTTGAAGGTATGACGAGCTTGCGGACAGTGAGATATTGGTCCTGTACAAGGGACCGAGTCGTTAGCTATTTTTATCGCCTGGAGACGAAAAATGATCGCGAAGCGTACTTTAAGAGATGGACATAAGTTTGGAACGTCTTGTTGTCGGTATCGGGAACATCTAGTAGAGGGGTGAGCGACCTCCAACACCTTTCATAGACCTAAACACGTACCAGGGTCAACCATCAGGAGCGTGTACAGTCTCTCCTCCGGGTGGAAGACCGTAGCCTGCATCCGAGGTGCGTGGATGGTCATCCGCGGCGGCATGAAAACGCCAGGCTCGACGTCAACAAAGCCCGTCAGGTGGTTCTTCCAGTACTTGCGGTCAAAGATGACGTGGAGGTCGACGGTCGGGTGCATGGCGGGTAGGACGTCGGGGAGAACGTACATCTGGTGGACACGCTCCATCTAACGCATTGAACGTCCTTCAGCACCCACGCTGACAAGGAATCCCATCGATACGTACCAGCAAGTCCAAGCGACCGTCTTTCCTCCACGACTTCTCCAATAGGTGCCGGTAGATTGGCTTGCTCATGTCCGCTGGATTGATAAAAGCAGGCCCAAATCGGGCACACACCCGGGTCAGGATTTAACCATTTATGACGGGTCTAGTTCAATATTACACGCACCTTTTCCGTGGCTGATGTTCCAATGAACCTCCGGAACATTGATCTGGCTCTCAATCTCGAGCTTCTCCAACTTCTTCGCATTAGCCTGCTTAACATCCTCCGACTCCTCGCGCAAAGCCTTCCGGCGTTTCTGAAGCTCCTCGGTCTTCTTCGCCGAGTCCTTCTGGATGAGAGCCAACGCTTCGTCGTAAGCCTTGTTGACGCCGCGCGCCAAGGGGCGCGACCACTGCCCGGTTGAAGATTTTGAGCTTGAAGGCGTGGACGGCGGTGGGGCAGAGCCAGAAGCAGCCGCTTCGCCGGATGCAGCTGTAGATGCCAACCTAGATCCGAGGACGCATCGCTGCAGTTGCTGTGGGCGAGCTATTTGTCGTAGCATTTTTGTTGGCGGGAAAAGAAGGAGAGGCGGCGCGTTTTTGTTTAGCGAAATCCAAAAGTCGCTTGTTTGTTTGTTCGGCCACAGGATTGGTGCTTATGTCATCAAAGAGGGAATTAGGCGCCCCCAACTATGAGTCCCTCCGTTCCACCCCACCCCACTACACCGCTGATCTGCAGACTTGCGACTCCTCTCACTAAATGAGCTCTGAAGTGACGGTTACGCAGTCGCCAACCACCACCACCACTACTACAGGTCCTTGGCATGCCATCTTCCCGGATCCCGTGAGCGCCCCTCAGGCAATTACGCCTGAAGGATTGGCCGCCCTGCTGCGGCACAATGCCGTCACGCTGGGAAAAGACTTCCTTGTAATCGATGCGCGCAGAGTTGACTTTGAGGTCAGCTTCTCTTTTCTCATGACGCATTTCGTCCCACTTTCTAATTGATTTGTCACCCATCCTTATTTACTACAAAAGGTCGCTTGCATTCGGGGAGCGATCAATCTTCCTGCTCATTCGTTCTACCAGACTCTTCCGAGCATCGTCGCCACACTGTCACACGTGCCGAAAGTGATATTCCACTGCAACAGCTGCAAGCCAGGCGGCCGCGGTCCTCGAACGGCAGGGTGGTACGCGGACGAGCTGAAACGACAAGGAAAAGGAGACCAAGCGGACAATGTGTTCGTTTTGGAAGGAGGAATGAAGGCTTGGGTATCCGTTTACGGAGATGACGATGCTCTTACAACAAAGTTACCACAACTGGCACCTTCGTAGCGGTAGAGGTCCGACGGGCACTCGGCGTATTGGTTCTAGGATCAGAGCTTCGATAGCGACGAATATTTCTTAACGGGACATTGCACAAACAAGAAAATACAATGCACGTGAAGTTATAATAGGAGCATAATGCATGCGCAGCAATTCCCTCTTTACACCGAGTCAAGATCTAAGCGCTGGACGGCTGCGGTGGATCAGCTGGAGCGGACGGTCATGTTGCTTGTTCTCAACAACTGGTTAAGAAGCGCGAACCGTCACGCTACTGACTTACCGAAAGCTTGGCGCTCCTGATTCTAAGGAAGGAGCCAGCTTGTTTACCGAGCCAGATCGACGGTATTCCACAAAAACGGGGTAGCTTCAGGAATCCTCGGATGTCCGTTGCAGACCAGGACGGAGTCTGGCGCCAGCTGCCCGTCGCAGCAAGTCGAATAGAAGCGATGATCTATGAATAGCAACGTCCATGGACTTTCTCGTGCCAATCCTACTCGGTCTCTTCCGAGATTGTTTATTTGAAATGGCCGAGGACGGGCAAGTTGGCGCGGACCAAATCCCAAAATCTGCACGAAGTTATACCTATTCAAGCTCGTGGCGTCTATCTCCTTAAGGGGTTCCGAGGTCGAGCGAGCCTAGGCTGCTGCAGCTCCGCCAGTATTCTTACGCAAGGGGTTTCATACGAGAGAGACGGCTGACCAATGGGCGAACGTCCGAGCTGATTGCGAGCCACGGAAGGAATGTAACCTGGGCTACTGGCCTGTAATCCTTGTATGGAGTTTCCAGAGCTTGCGCGCACCTGGGTAGCTTGGGTGCAGTTGTGTTGCGACACCGTTCCCAGGCGAGATGTAGACGAAGGGAAAAAATCTATTGCCGGAAAGCGACAGGACAGGGTAGAGGAGAATTACTCTTCTTGCTGGATGTAGTTGTGGCGGATGTCTTTCCACTGCTTCTATAAACGGGAAGAGGTCGGCCGGTCAGTCCCGTCCAACCAAATTCAACACATTACGCGAGGGGAACGAAAAGTTGGGATGTCCAACATAACGACCCATGAACGCAACGGGCAGCAACGAGAACACTCACTCCCTTATTCCATGAGTCCCAGATTGCGGTCGTGCCGAGGTCGAAGCCGACACCAAAGGCGAATGCGCTTGCGAAGACTACGGGAACGTATACGCTGTTCCGCTTGAAGATGAGGTTGTAGAAGTTGTTGGCTAGCTGCTCCAAAGAGAGATGAAGAGTCGATGTATCAGCAAGTCGCTCATGACACGATACGTTCCTCTTCAGCACTCACCGACATGGCTGAGTTTTGAGTGGGATGGAATAGTCGTGGATGGAATCCGAGAATTGCCGGCTGGTGTAGACAAACACCCGCCAGGGACCAAATGTTTGAACTTTGTCCCGCGTCGCCACTGGCGTGGATGGTGAGAACGCAACCTTGCACCCACTGCATAGCGCGCCGTGGACGACCATATGGACTGCCACCTCCCTCGATGGATTCTAGCGCTTACGGAGTACAGACGTCCGCCATGGAGAATCCGAAGCCCCACCGTAGGTTATCTTGGCCGAGAACTCAAGCCAAGGCACACGAGCAACCCGCAGCGTTCCCCAGCCTATCTGGGCGTCGCCTCTCCAGACATGGAGGCGAGGAGAATCGCCAGAGAAGTGGAATGCAGGACCATGGATGCAAGGGTTGACGTACGAAGCAGATAGAGTTTCCATATCAGCTATCTACCTTTGCAGGTTCTGGGAGCAAGAGTCCCACCCAGGTTTCCCTGGCTGCGAGGAGGGAGGCTTGCAACGTCCACGAACCAGCATCGAGACACGCGCAAAACTCACGGTGTTTCGCTAGCTATTCTTGTTCTGTCTGCTCTCCGATTGGATGCTTTTGCTGCACTAACCACGCCCAAAGGCCTAAGGCGAAGTATTTCGGACCGGCCATGGCTCACCCGCGCTCCTGCCCGTCTCGCTCGGACATCGCACCGTTGTATTTCCAGCTGAACGGAATGCAACAGAACCCATCAGCGCATGCCGTCAACCGCATCCCAGTTGAGATCCGGATGAGCGGGATTGAACGTGCCACGCCATCCACCAATCGCATTTCAAGCTTACCTGCTGACGTGAGACCCCCAAAGTTCAGCTCTCCCGTGGCAATAATACCTCTCCCTCTCTAACTTCGAGACATCTATCTCCGCCCGTCCCCGGAACCAGGAGACAACGCTGCAACCGCCTTCCCCCTTCAATTGTTTGGCTCCGTGTTTGTTGCTGATTGACTGCCCTCGCTTGCGATAAAGTCGTATCCGCCAATCGCATTCGACTTCCCTCGTTCATTGTCTAAAAATGGAAATCGGAGCTCGGGGTCTCGGTCCCTCGGGGTACAGACTCTCTCCCTCTCTCTAAAAACCCCCCCCATCGCTGTGGCAGACGACAGACAGCACCTGTTCGTGTTCCTCCTCTCCTCCTCCTCCTTCCCTTCCTCCCTTCCTCTTCCCCTCTCACCCCTCACACATTCTCATGAGCCCTCCAGAAAAGATTCTCCCCCCGGTCTACAGCACCGAGCGCACCGCGGTCGCCGTCGGTGGCACGGCCCTGCTGGCTTTGACCTTCCAATCACTCGGTACGCCTGGTTCTCGCCGCGCACGACGCGTGAGCGACGGCTGAAGCGAGTGCTATTGGAACCTGCAGGCATTATCTACTCCGACATCGGTACCTCGCCTCTTTACGTGCTCAACGGTATTTGGCCCTCCAGCGGCCCTGCGCCTTCGAAGGAAGATGTCATCGGCGGTGTCAGCGCTATCGTCTGGTCTTTGACGCTCGTCCCTCTTCTTAAATACGTACGTTACTGGACCGAGCCCCAGCCGAAGGCCGCCCCGCCCGCCAGCCGCCCAACGCTGATTCTTTCCTCAAGGTCATCATCGTACTTCAATTCGGCACCAAAGAAGGTGAAGGCGGGACGTTCGCTCTCTTCCAAGGCATCTTCCCACCAGAGGAGCAAAACGACGACGATGACCGCGCCTTGACCTGCGAGTCAGCCTTTATGCGCGCCCATTCGGCCCGCTCCTCATCCGAAAAGCTTGCGGCTATCAAGTGGCCCCTCTTGGCTTGGGTTCGTCCTGTGATCTCGTTCTGGACACTGGCAGGCCATTGATGCTTTGCCCCGACGACTAGAGTCTCTTTGGTACCGCTCTCTCCATCGCTGACAGTATCCTCACTCCCGCCGTGTCGGTCACCAGTGCCGTGGCTGGTATCGCCGTCGCTAAACCCGACGTTATCAACTCCATTACTCCTATCTCAATCGTGCGTTCACAAAAGGCGTAACCTCTTCACCTATGCCTAACCGTCCGAAATACCTCGCAGGCCTTCTTGATTGCTTTGTTCGGAGCTCAACGCTTCGGTGTTCACAGACTCGGTCTCACCTTCGCACCCCTTACTCTCATCTGGCTCCTGCTCCTTGGTGGAACGGGCATCTACAACATCACCAAGTACCCCGGCATTTTCCGAGCATTCGATCCCTCCCGGCTTGTTATGTGTAAGTTTTAGTTCGGTGCATGTTTTAAATCCAATGTGCATTGTGTTGACCGTGGTTTACCCTGGGCAGTCTTCGTGCGAACGAAGAAGTACGACTATCTCGCCGGTATTCTCTTGGCTGTAACCGGATGCGAAGCCGTGTTTGCCAAGTAAGCGATCGCGTATATGCCAGTATCCGATAAATCGATACCAAACCCCACCTTGTTTTTCTTCTGTATAGCCTCGGCCAATTCAACAAGCTCTCCATCCGTCTCGGATTCAGCTTCTTCGTCTACCCGATGTTGGTCCTCGCTTACCTCGGTCAAGGTGCTCGCCTCATCACCGACGGAGAGGCGGTCATGTCCAACATTTTCTACTCTACGATCCCGGGACCAGTTGGTGGCGCTTTGTATTGGTATGTGCTCCACGAACAAGACGTGCCAGAGCATGCCTAACTGGATGCCCCTTATTTTAGGATCGTCTATGTCTTCGCTATTCTTGCTAGTAAGTCGTTCAACACACATTTCCCACCAAGAGGGCATTTCCGTTAACGACTTCTTCCTCTTCCGATAGCTGTCCGTTGATAGCTCTCTGTAATCTCCTCCGAAGATGGAAAGCTGACGGCATCTTTTCTAGCTAATTGCATCCCAGGCCATGATCACCGCGTGCTTCAGTTTGGTGAGCATTTTGCCGGACGGCCTCCCCCCTTGCGGAATGATGTTGAAACCGCTTCCGTCTCTCAGATTCAGCAACTTGTCGGTCTCAGAAGCTTGCCTCCGTAAGTTAGCATCCGACCATTTACCACCAGGAGCACGAACTTAGCTTCGACTGCAGTCTGAGGATGATCTACACGTCTGAAACCATTCAAGGCCAAGTGTACTTCCCCGTCGTGAACTACCTTTGTACGTTGGCGCATTATACTCTCTTTAACCCCGTTCTGAGGAACTCCCATTAGTGATGATCGGCACTATCGTCATGGTGGCGGTATTCAAGGACCTCGCCAAGTTGACAAACGCCTACGGATTTGCCGTCTCGACCGTCATGTTCGTCACCACGTCGCTTGTCGCTCTTCAAGCCTACTACACGAAACACTTGCCTCTGATCGTCGCTGTTGGCTTCTTCCTTGTAAGCCCCCCGACTCTTTCCCTTTCTCAGATTGCAATATAACGCGGTTTGCTGATGGCAAATTGACCTCCTTCGTAGATCTTTGGCTTCTTCGACGGTATGTCGCATTTCCGCGTCGCTTGGGACCTTTGCAATGTTCTGACGACGGCAATGGGCATCTACAGGTCTTTTCTGGGGAGCCTCCCTTCGTAAAGTCCCTCACGGTGCCTGGGTGCCTCTTATGATCGGCTTCGTCCTGTAGGTTGCCCTTACCTCGTTAGCTATATAGTGTTTCTGACCCAGCCTCTTCTAGCATGCTTGCTATGGTTTTCTGGACTTGGGGCAAGGTAAAGTCCCTCCACGATGATTCGGTCGGGCCCGTTACTAACACCATGCGCGCTTCCAGGGTCTGGAAGACCACTTCGACGGCATGAACCGAAAGAACCTCCGCCACTTCATCGTTGTTGATGAGTCTGACAGCAGCCGAGAGAAGAAGATTCGCAAACGTATCACCTCGACTCAGGCGAGCAGCAAACCAGGCACCTTGACCTATGTCGCCGGGGAGACGATCAAGAGTCAGGGCGAAGACGACGAGGTCGAAGAAGACGACGAAACCGAAGCAAGCATCAAGGCCCATCACACTCTATACCTCGTTCCTGAAGACCAAAGTCAGCCTCGCCGCCAGCTTGCCCGTCTGCCCACTTGTGCGGTCTTCCACAAGCTCACGTCCGGAAGAGGTGTACCGCATACTTTCTACGGTTTCTTGCGCCAGTGGCCTAGTCTTCCCCGAGTAGTCGTGAGTAATGGTAATGAAGTGTGCAAACCTTCCGCGGAGCACTGACCTTTGTTACGCGCTCAAGATCTTCCTTTCCGTCAAAACCATGAACGTGAACCGTATCCCCACTGAGGAACGTTACACTGTATCGAAAGTCAGGACATTGCAAGGTACGATCCCATCAGCTAGTAGGTAATTCTGCGTTGTTGCTCACTTGCAATTCGACTGTCAGGTTTCTACGGCGTCACCTACGCGCTCGGATTCCGTGACGATTTCAACATGGACGTGAACGAGATCATCGAACGGATATGCGGCCTCGAATCCCGCGTTGGTGTAAACGACGAACCCGCTGCCTTCGCCAACATACAGGAGATTCGCGAGGCCGCCAAACAAACGACCCATATGTACGTCGACCACCTCGAAAGCTGTTATTTGTTCTCACACCATTGGTTTCGGCAGTGTGCCTCATTATCACGTTGTCAGTCACGGTATTCGAGGTCTCGGCTTCCTCAACGCCCCAATAGCCTGGGTTCGGGCTCTGCTCATCGAGGCTCTCTATCGTCGTATCGGTGAGTTCCACACGCGACAGTCTCCGGAATACATCTAGTCTAACAGCATTATCGACGACAGCGACCATGTTCCCTGAAACCGAAAATTGGCTTGGCTCTGCGGACGAGTACGTCCCCGTTTCCATATCCTATGCTCACAGAATCTAACTTGACTGGTACTCTCTAGGATAATTCGTGTCGGAATCAACGCTGAAATCTAGACGCCATGCTTGCCCGGCTATCATCTTCCTCTTCAAAACATCTTTAATTCAAAGATGAACCAACGAGTGGACACGATTTTAAACGACCTTTGGACCATTTGTATTCGATAAAGGAATGTATATATTCTTGTACACCATCGATTTACGCTCCGCCAGCGAGTGCGAGAATCTTTGGGACAGCGGCCTCGCCGACTGTCATGAACATAGCGTGAGGGTTGCCCATCGGCTGGGATGGAACAATACCTGCGTCCACGATGAACTGGTTGCAAAATAGCGTAAGCCCCTACTCTCTTTGCGAAGTTGATGCGAATCAAACTCACCAAGTTGTTGGTTCCCCAAACCTTGGTGTTCTCATCGACAACGCTGTTGCTGGAGCTCGTGCCGATTCTGGTCGAGCCGCACCAATGGTTGGAGTTCATGCCAGCGGGGTTGTAGTTGTTGACTACAAAGAGGGGAGTGAGTGAGCTGGCGAAAAAGCGACCCCAATCAATGGTACTTACCGTAGTCAGTGATGGTGGTGGTGTTGTCGGGAGTGATGAGAGTCAAGCCAGGAACTACGAGTAAGGGAAGAACGGTGTCAGATATTGAGCTACTATCCGAAGATGTTTCCCTTTACCTTGGTTCATCGTCGAGAGAAGGTCATTGATAGCGGTAAGCATGGTGCTCTTGTCGTTCGGGTCCTGGAACCACGGGTTCTGCAAGACAGTTCCGTACATGGTTGCGTCGATTCCGATACGACCACGGGAGGTGATACCAGTTGAAAGATAGACGGTGATGGTGAAGATCTGGGAGGCGTTGTAGGGGTAGACGGTCGTAACGCTTGCAGCACCAGGACGAGCCGTGCCTTGGAGCTGAGAGGTAATCAGAATTATGCTTTGAAAGCAGTGAAAGGATGGATGCTCACATAGCGGGTCTTGCCGTCGGGTCCGGCGAGAGCCCTCCAGAACGCCAATCTTGGCGACGTTCCAGCGAAAACACCAGACTGGTTGGCCTTGTATTGGGCGGCGTCAGCAGCACGCGGGTTGGTCCAGATAGGAGCCCAGTTGTCGTAAGAATCGACGCTTGGATGAGTGAACACAAGCTAGAGATGGAGAGATACAGAGTTAGATCAATGTCGCAGATTCGAATGGATGGGGAAAAAACTCACGTTGATGGATGGGTTGTCAGAGACGTATTTGCCAACAGGGAGGTCGATCCACTGGCTTTGAGGAGGAAGGTTGGGGCCGTACTGGGCGTTGTTCTTGACTGCAGCACAAAAGTCAGCACAAGCATGCTATGAGAGTAACTGTAACGTACCAATGTTGATCATGTCGGAAGGACCAATACCGCTCTGGTAGAGAATACGGGCGGTTCCGAATGCACCAGCAGACAAGATGACACGACCCTTGGTTGTCAACGGAACAATACTAGAGGTATCGTGTTCGGGCTCGTCAGTAAAATGCAAACCACGAGATAGACGTGTTGCTCACCCATTGCCACCATAAGCAGTGTAGTTCGAGCGGACACCGGTGATCTGAGCGCCGTTGCGGACCAAGCCAGTAACGTAGGTGTATTGCCAGAACTTGAAGTTGGACCTCGCCTTAGCAGTCTGGAAGTAGGTGTCCATCTGAAGAGGGGATAAACTCAGCAACTCCCGTCTCGATCTCAGGTAAGGCAGCAGAACTTACAGGTCCGGTACGCTTGCCACCCTTGGTCTGAGAGACAGGGCCAACAAGATCAGTGAATTTAGTTCACGTATATAGCTAAGATGCTCACGGGGAAGGCGGGTCGGCCGTACACGCGGTCCTTGGCGTTGGGGTTGGAGTTGATGTCAAGGGCACCGAAGCCTTGAGGCTTAAGCAACTTCTCGACGACGTCGTAGACCTGTCAGGGAAGTACTTGGTGGTGAGAACCCGTGGTGTTTAAGGATGAAGGGGATGACCCACTTGTGTCAAGTAGAGCTTGCCGTCAGTCGATGGCGTCGTAGTGTACGGAAGCCTGGCCTTGAGCGCGTTATAGGCATCGTGAGGATGCGCCCAGCTGCTTGGCCAGCCGTAGTTAGGGTCGAAATCGACGTCCGGTGGGTACCCTGTAAGTGATTGCTTAGCCTGGAGGGGTAATTTTTTCACCCTTCAGAACGTACAGTAGAGAAGACCGTTGATGGAGGCACCACCACCGATGATGCAGCCGGCGAAGACGGTGATATCGTTGCACCACCTAGACAATATCGGTGAGTATTTAAACGGATACCTTGAACGGGTGCACATACCAGTAGGGGTTCGAGGAACTGAACATAGCTTCGAACAGACCGGGGGTATCGAAGCGAGTCAACTATTGATGGGAAGTTAGGGAGCTTGATAGGAAAAGGTAAGGAAATGACGCTTACGCCAGTACCGGTAGCCCATGGTGGGGTGTCGTTGCCTCCGGTAAGTTTTGTAGATGGTCCACCACGCTCGATGAGGAGAACGTTCTTTCCCTTCTCCGCTGTTAAAGTAGCAGGTTAATATTGAAAGCTTCGAAGGAAGGTACCAAAGGCACGTACACAAGCGATCTGCAACAACGAGACCGGTGTTGCCACCACCAACGACGATGTAGCTGTGAGAGCAACCCAGTAAGCGCATGCACGGCAGACAACCAGAAAGAAATGACTGACTCGTATGGAGTAGCAGAAACAGTCGGGCCGACAGTGGTGGTGGTAGTGGTGGTGGTAGTGGTGGAAGTAGAAGAGGTGCGGGTAGTGCTGCCAGAAGTCGTCGAGGTAGAGCCGATGTTCAACCAAGCCTGGTATTGGCTGGCGGTGGTGATGCCCTCAGGGCAGTTGAAGCCGAAGAGACGAGCGTCGTCGTGCTGAGCCATGTTCGACCAGGGGTCACTTGGGGTGTTGACGGCAGCTGAACCATAGGCCCAGCCGAAAACGCAGTACGCCGTAGGGTCTAAAGTGCCGGCAGCACCGTTGATACTGAGACAAAAGATGATTAAGCGCTGGTCTACATGAGGAGGGGGAAACGACAAGACTTACTTCCAGGACAGGCAGTTCTGGCACCGGTAAGTCCACTTCCAGTGCGTCCCGTTGATGTATGTAGCCAAGGTCGTGATTGTAGGTCCAGAATACTGAGTGGGTTGAGCGTAGGCTCTAGAGGAACAATGAGCGATATGAGGGCGGATTTGAATATCGGGGAACGTACGCGGCCTGACGAGCACCCTTGACAATCGTGTTGCCATTGGGCCAAGCAGTGATCAAAAGATTACCGTTCATACCCGGGCCGAGTGCGACACCAGCCTATAGAGAACCGACACGCTGAGTATCAATGCTCAGCTCAAGAATAGTGCATCGGGCAACGTACCCATTTGCCAGCAATTGGCACCGTGAATTGACCGATGAATTCATTTCCGGAAGGGGGGAACACCCAGCCGTCTACATGTACAGATGAGCAAAAGTTACGAGCCAGATATTTGATGTTTCTACTTACATCTAGCGTTGAAAAGAGGGTCGAACTAGAGCACGGTCGTTCAGCTTCGAGAAGGGCTGGTGTCAGGGGAAATGGTCGCTCACGTAGGTCTCGAAGCAAATGCCGGTTCCTCCTGCACCGTTGTCGCAGTAAAGAGAGCTCTGAGCGAGTGCTGCAACAAGGCACCTGTCAGTAAAGAGACATCATGAGACACTTGCAGCATCGCACTCACTTGAGGCAACCAAAGAGGTTGCAGCGAAAAGAACGCTGTTCCACCGCATCTTAGTCTAGACGTGGAGTTAGAGAAAGAGGGGAAAGGGGGGAAACGAAGGCAATTCGTGTCTGCTCTCGAAGAATCTGACAATGTCTTGTAGGACGCATTTAAAGACGTCGCGAATCGGCCACTCAGACGTCGTGGATTGCATAGAATTCGCAACGCTCGAATCCAACAAAACCCCGACGTTTGTCGGCGCACGGCCGGCCAAACACTGGCGGCGAGCGGCAGGATTGGGTCTTGGCATTGTTAAGCTGCGGACCTGTCAATCGCAACGTGCAGATGGGAAACGCTGGAAGCCCCAGTCAAGTACGGACCGTTGCAGGAATCCATCACGAGCAGTGGGCATCGAGCGATGAGCTACCGAGGTAGATGCAAGAATACAGCGCCAAGACCGTTTTCAAGACAACTGCGTCACTCCGAGCTTCGCGCCATCCAATGAGAATATACGGATTTTCTCCGCGACGGGCTTGGCGCGCTTTCCGTCGGTAGACGTCGTCTCTTCCGGGACCTGTCTCGATCATGAGAAGCGCATGATTATGTCTCACGCAGCGAAGAGTCTGGGAGAAGCTTCGCAGATTATTTGATCTATTATTGCTTCCCGGAAGTCGCTCTGCCGTGTGAAATTACTGCCGATGCCGGACGTAGACCTCCAAAAGAGTGGTAGTTCCCCGACAGTTCAAGTCACCGGTTGACTCAGCAAGCCACTAGATCCGTTCGCAGCCCACGGATTGTGCCATCGATATACGGGGAAAGCAAGTGTTCTTCTGCTGCTTGAAGGTATTAATATTTGCCGGTAGATCCGAGTCTGACCCGCTGCGGTCCTCTCTGCTCCCGATAGTGGAACAACATCAACGAAAGGGTTAAAACTGTCGTGGTTTTTGGTTCTCAAAGGCTGGACTCTGGCCTTGGCGGTCCGTCTGCGGTGCTGATCATTGACGGGGAGTGCCGGGAGGTTGCTGGACGGCAGGTCCCTGTTGTTTGTTGCAATCGAACAACAACAATCTCAGAATTTCGGCTTGAACCAGGAAATCCGCGCTCGTCAGACCTCTCTCAATGTCCCTCTATCTCGCAACACGGCTACGGGCAAGCCAAAATGCTGCATCGGTGTTATCGTCTGCTCGTCTCTTCTCGTCCAGCACCGTATCCCGCACAGCACCGACAGTAGCGAGCCAGAGCGGTCAGGACTTCCTCTCCGCTCTAAACCTCAAACTCAAAGGTCCTCCTCCAAAGAGAAAGCCGAACCGGAGGGCGATGAAGATGCCTTCTCTTTCGGGCGCGCTCGGGTTGGGTGGCGTACCCTCGGAATCAGTGGCCGCCGTTGAGAGCGCGATTCCTCCTCCGGCCAAGTACTACCTTCACGTCCATGCAAGCTCAAACAACACCATCCTTCATCTCACAAACTCGGAGGGAAACTCTCTTCCCGGTGGCCGGATAACGGCTGGCATGCTGGGTTTCAGGAAAGTGCAGCGCAGCCAATTCGAAGCCGGCTTCCAATGTGCCCTGCGCATTATCAAGCGGATAGGAGAGGAATACGAGCAGAAAAAGGCACCTCCAAAGAAATACCGCAACTCAATGACCGAGCCCGAGCTTTCCGGACTTCAGGAAGGTCCAGGGATGGAGATAGAAGTGGTATTCACTGGATTTGGCATGGGTCGTGATGCGTTGTTCCAGGCCCTGATGACGAGCGAAGGAAATGTCGCGAGACCGTTAATAACGCGTATGACCGACCGGACTCCGATTAAGATTGGTGGTACGCGGTCGAAGAAGACGCGGCGGTTGTGATCTGGTATGTGAATTGCTCTCCGAGCGAAGAGACGCCTTTGACCGAGACCTTCTGTCTGATATTCAGGGTGATGTTTGCGCATTCTTATCCTCTTTATATATTGATGCGGAATATCATGTTTTACTCCAAGAATATCTCGGCCATCGTGTACCACTTGGCTTCTTGCTTCGGCTTTCGCCCGCAGCCATCGAGTGACTGTCTACCTCCCACCTGTGCGAATGCACTCCCATTGAACCGTCCCCCGTTAACACCATAAGATTCTGCTCTTCGAGCCGCTCGTTGCAAGTCTCTGCGGAGCGGACCGTCCCTCACTCCACTTTCGTTTCGGCCAGCCAACGCCCGGGCCGCTTTCTCGAAACGTCTCGAAGTCCGTGACGTTACGTTGCGTCTCGCCAAAACTCGCGAATCATTCCGTGCTCATTCCACGTAGCAGGAGAGAAGAGGGGCTTTGAAGTTATTTTCAACTGATGCCTTGCTCATCGGGGAGCAGTGCTCGGCTGACCCGCTTGAACCCCCGTTGGAAATTGACCTGTCAATGCCCATCGGGGTGATGGGTGCGTGGTGGGACGTGCAAGAGCTTGTCGGAGACGCGCGAGGGAGTTTCCGGCCGATCGCAGAAAAAAGGGGCTTTGTGTAGCACGTGCGTGTTCCCTTGAAATTTCCAGGACTCTCTTTCGCTCCCCTCAAGTCGCCATCGGAGCAGCTCCTCTCCTTCTCCCCGTCTCGTCTTCCTCGCCGTCACCGACTCTCGTACCTTGAATGGCGCTGTAGCTCTCATTACACAATCTCTCCATCTCCTTCCACCCCCCAGCATCAACCACCACCAACCACCAGCCAGTTATTGGTTACCGGACTGACGTCGCCACTGTCCATCTCGAAACCGTCCAACCTCTCCCTTTGCAGCAATATCTCTCCTATCTCCTCAGCATATCGTGCCGAGCAGAATGTTGGGTGCTACGAGCTTGAAGATCTTCAGTGGTGAGTCCTCCTCGCTTAGACCGTCGTCGTGGGTGCCTGAGCTGACGGGTCGTTCTCGAACAGGAACGAGTCACCCCGAGATCGCCCATCTCATTGCCAAACGGTTCGTCAAACGTTCTCGTACACTTTTCGCCATGTCGTCAGACGATGTAGACCATAGTCCGCGTCGATGATGCAACACTTTTGGCCTTCATTCCCACTTCTTCATTTCTTTGGGGCCGGGTTTACTAAAAGGAGCTCCCTTCTTTCCCTCCCTCACCTCGCGCTTCCAGGATCGGTCTGCCAGTTTCCAAGTCCGAGATCATCCAGAACCATTCTGGGGAAACGTCCCTCCGCATCCTCGAATCCGTTCGAGAGGCAGATGTGTACATAGTCAACTCGGGATGCGCCAGCGCGGACGGCACCGTCTCGGTCAACACAGCGCTTATGGAGCTGTGTATCATGATCCACGCCTGCAAGATCGCGAGCGCTAAGCGCATCACGGCCGTAATCCCTCTTTATCCGTATGCAAGGCAGGACCGCAAGGACAAGAGTCGAGCACCCATCTCTGCGAAGCTAGTGGCGAATATGATTCAGAAAAGTGGCGCAGACCACCTGATTGTACGCCAAGCTTGCTTTGGTCGAAGGCAATCGATTGACTTGGTTGCGTTAGACCATGGACCTTCATGCCAGCCAAATCCAGGGCTTCTTTGACTGCCCCGTAGACAAGTAAGGCATCAAACCTAGTTCTTTTCAACAGCAGTGACTGACCCTCGTCTCTCCGTCTAGTGTAAGTCGGGAACTCAGGACTACTCGTCATGATGCTAAAACGTATCACCCCTCTTAGCTGTATGCGGAGCCATCCATGCTTTGGTACATCAAGGAGAACTTCAGCATCAAAAACGTTGTGATAGTTTCTCCGGATGCGGGAGGCGCTAAAAGGTTAGAGAGCAAACTTTGATCGCGAAGCTGAGGGCCCGCGCTCACGAGTTCGTGTCCAGGGCTACGTCTATGGCAGACCGGCTCAACGTAGACTTCGCTCTGTTCCACAAGGAGCGCAAGAAAGCCAACGAAGTCAGTCGAATGATTCTCGTCGGTAACGTTAAAGACAAAACGGCCGTCCTGGTGGACGACATGGCCGACACCTGCGGAACGCTTGCCCTTGCCGCACAACATCTCGTCGAAGCGGGTGCCAAGCAGATCATTGCGATCGTCACCCACGGGATCCTTTCGGGCAATGCCCTGGAAACGATAGAGAAGAGTCCTCTGGAGAGGTTGGTCGTGACCAACACCATCCCCCAGGACTTGAACGCGAAACGATGCAAAAAACTTGCTGTCATAGACGTTGCCCCCGTGTTAGGCGAGGTGGTACGACGCAGCCATTACGGAGAAAGCGTCAGTAAGCTATTTACGGAAGTCCCTTATTAGTTAGAGTACTGTGAGTAATTGGTCGGGCATTGGATTAATTGTGATTTCGTGTTGTGGTATCTGGTTATGTAGTTCGCACACCGCTTGTCCCTCTTCAACATACTGGCGTGTTGTTTCGCATCTGAACATTAATAGTCATTGTCTTCTAGATATTAGCCACAATGAAACACTACTCCATTATTGAAATCTCCTTCGGACCAAACGATAAATCCATGGGTATACTGGGGTCACGGGTGTTCAGGACTACTTCTTTCCCTCGGATGCTCGAACCTTGATGTCGAAGTAAGATTCGGCCTCCTCGTCTTTAGGGTATGGTGTTGGGACGCGTTCCAATATGGAGTCTCTCCTCGACTTGGTGATGCTTGGCCTAGTTTGCCCTTCTCCTGTAGTGATGAATCCGAGTCCAACCATTCCTCCGCCTACCTGCAACGGTTGAGGCTCCCTGGCTATGACAGGCAACTCGGCGAATGAAAGTCTGCGAGGTTTCTTCTGCTGATGGGGTTGGCAGGAGGGAGTGCCAGGGCCAGTGAAAGGTGAATCAGGTGCACGGATCGCCGACACCGCGAAGGACGAGCGTCGGGGTCGGCCTCCGAGGCTCGCTTCACGGAGTGCGCCTATGCTGTGGTGCTGAGTGATCGCGTCCAAGAGTTTGGGAGTTTTGCGACCGGCTTTGGGTCCCGGAGAGGCAAGCGGGGATCCGGGCATCTTCACACCACTATGGACGGGCGCAACTGCAGCAATGTCGGTGGAGGGGTAGTTGAAAGGAAACGCAGATGCCATGGCATAGCGGAGTCCGGATGGAGAGGCGAGAGGGCTGTGAGTGATGGTGTGGCCGACGAACGACATCGGAGAACAGTGTCT
This sequence comes from Tulasnella sp. UAMH 9824, assembly GCA_019633595.1. Classification (NCBI taxonomy): domain Eukaryota; kingdom Fungi; phylum Basidiomycota; class Agaricomycetes; order Cantharellales; family Tulasnellaceae; genus Tulasnella; species Tulasnella sp. UAMH 9824. The sequence continues at coordinate 89,035 of WSUI01000027.1, forward strand.
GAGCGGGGGGTTTGGGTATGCAGAGACGAGTGAGGAGGAATCGGCTTATATTCTGGAAAATATTGAACTGGCTGCGGCGCCTTGGGGGGCATGACAATCCTGCCTGCTCGTCGATGATTCGAAGGGCTGACCATCGACATTTGAACCAAGACCGTCAGCTTGTGGACTTCTCGGCGTCATAGGACACCCTCATTCCCGGAAATGCTGTCATAAGGCTCATGCTCAACCACCCCCGTTCAAATTTGAGGTCCCCCAAGATCTTAGGGTGGCATGAAGGGAGCGGGGTGGCCGTGGTAAAGCACATGCGAGATGATGTAACCATCGAAAACCCAACATCTCACGGTATCATTCTCCAGTTTTCGCCACCACCCGTAATCTTTTCGGCTCACTCACCCCTCTACGACCAAAAAACTCTTTCCTTAATCTCTTAAAACAAAAAAAAGACCACATCAATGGCCCGTCGCAACCCTCAACCTGCTCGTTTCGGTGCTCCTCAATCTTACATCCAACCTCAGGCTGACCCGAACGAGGGAGCCTTCGCTCGCTTCCTTCGAACGGAAGTCTACGCACCAGAAAAGCGTGCAGGAAACATCAGCCTGCTCGTTGGAGTATCCATGTTCGCTGCAAGCATTGCGGGTGTACGAATGTTCGGCGACGCTTTGGTCCCTGCGTAATGTTGCTTGGTGGTATGTTTTTGAAACGCACGTTGCTTCGATTCGCGATCTAATCTGCCTCCGCCATGCGCTCCTATAGATTGCCGCTACTCTTTGCTGCGGTCTCGAGTCTCATATCGCAGCATGCTTCATGTCTTTCCTCGATAACTTATGTGACCTTTTACATTTATCAATCGCCTACCCATTCGGGTGACCACCCACAATGAACCTCGCGTGTTGCCTTCCTAGACTTAGCTTATCATCTTAGCGGATGCTGTATGAGTATCGTTTACGAACAATCTTCGCGTCCGAATTCCCAAACACAATACGACAAGCTCTCTCAGGATTGCCTAGTATTTGATATTACAGGGGCAGACTAACACAAGAAAGCGACAGTAGAAAACCAAGACCGAGCAAGGAGGGGAGTAAAGCAGCGTGGGTTAGCCAGACAGCAACAAGTCAATACAAGATAGAGGGAATTCAATAAGTAATCGAGCGAAAAGAAAGGAGCGTGATAGATAAGATCAATATGTCACTTGGAAGGGCTTGTAGGGAGTGTACCAGAACGGCCGGCCCGGTTAGTCAAAGCCCGGAACTGCACGTTGGCAGGGATGAAGCCACCTTCAAAAAGGGAGGCGGGTCTGTTAGGGGATCCGAGGTTTGGAGCAGGTACTGGGTTGACGGGAACAGGTCCGGGGATAGACTGCAACGGAGGAGCGGCAGCCAGCGGAGGATTAGTTTTAGGGGACCGACTCCGGAAAAGGTCTAAAAGTTGATTGCGCTCGGCTTGAGACTTCTGAACGGTGAAGGAGTTTGGGTTTGGAGGTGGGATAGGTTGACGGTTCGTATACGGAGAGGTATTGGCGAGGGGAGAACGAGGCGATGTCGATGTTCCCGGTCCGTACATGGACGTTTGTCGACCGGGTTGAGTATAGTTCGCTGGTATAGGTACAGGATGGACTCCAACTGTTTGCGGGCGGGTACCCTGTCCTATGGGTGCAATGGGACTCCGTTGCGACTGATAGAATCCATGGGATGGAGGGGTCGCTGCAGCCTGCCTCTGCCGTTGCAACAACATGTTGTGCTGAGCCTGTAACTGAGCATTCATTTGGGGAGAATATGGAGAGTTTGCGATATTTCCGTTGTTCTGAATCCCAAACCCGGCCATTGGGGTTTGATGAGGCATTCCGGACGCCGACGAAGAGAGGTTGGGTGACGGGGATGCGGATGGAATAGTAATAAGCTGTTGTGGATGCAAATGTGGATGCGGGTGATGCAATTGTGGTGCTGCCATATATACGTGAGAACGAGGTGGCTGTGGTTGTAAGTGGTGGAGGTTGAGCTGGCCGTAAGGTTCAGCCGCTATCGGGTTGCCGACTGGGGGACCGCGATGTCCCGGGCTTGTAACAAGAGGTTGAGGTTGACCCACTGGCATAATCGGATGGTGATTCTGAGCACCGCCTATCGCTCCAGGCTGAGGGGCCATTCGCAAACCCATGTTGCCTGATGTGGCTGCTGGGAGGCCGACGGGTGCTGCGTGCGGAGTCTGAGCGTTGGGGTGAATTGCAATCGCATCCGCCTCAGTTGCAACCATGTCAAGCAAGGCAAGGTGTTGCGCCGTAGTGGACGATGACCCGGTTGAATGAGATGCCATGGGACGGAGCGACTGAATCGACGACGATGAGGTCATCCGACTGGTGGTGGTACTTGGTGGAGCGGAAAGGTCCTCCATAACGGCCGGTTGTCTAGCCTTAGGGGTGAACTGCAAGGCGGGGTCGGGACTGGACGCTCTTGGAGACAGAACGGAAGAGGTTTTGCCAGGCTCGACAGCGCTGCTCAATGCGCGATGCATCATCCCACCCGTTGAACGCGTTGGCATCATCAATGTCGCGGGTGCCTCGGGGACAGGAGGGCCGATGGTCTCGCTATCATCAAGACCTTCGTCATCTTCCGACGTTGTGGACGTCGTGCCCAGCTCTTCTGAGCTAGCACTCGACTGGAATGGTTCGGATCCAGACGTGGCGTTGGAAGAGGGACGAGAGGAGACCGACGACCAGGACGCCATTGTCGCTGGGGGCCGAGCGCTGGCAACCTTCTTCTTGCTTGGTGATGGGTCCATGAGGGCGTCGAATGGAGAGACAAAGTCGAAGATGCTCTTCTGGGCTGGAGGAGCAGGCTTGGCCGGGGTCGCGCTGCTGCTGCTGGATGAAGACACGTCGGCCTGTTCTGAGCCTGTCGCTACCGACCTGGTGGCACCTGAATTCACAACCGGGGAATCCGCCGGAGTGGGCAGACCGCTTGACACCGCTTGATTGGCTGGAGGTGCTGCAGATGGTTTGGACAAAGCCAACGATTGCATTAGGCTGGCGAAGTGGGCCCTTTCTCTTGCAGCTTGGTCATCTTGACCCAAAGGCACCACAACAGTGTCGTTCTCAGCTTGCTTAGCACGCGGGTTCTTGGCAGGTTTGGCTCCTTTGGCTCCCTTCTTTGCCGGAGAGAGTGCCGAGGTATCAGGAGAGGAGTTGTTGGCGCCACCACCGATCACTGTCCTCGTGAACAGCGCATCGATGGCGGAATTCGTCTGAGCGGGGGCATTTCCAGGAGTTACTGGCGGAAGGGATAGTTGGCCACTGCTGTGGGAAAGATGGAGGTCGTGGTCGGTCTCGGTTTCCGGTTCTTCATCCCCCTCCGCCCCAGTCGATTCTCCTTCTGCTACCGCAGCTTCGATAGCTGCAGCCTCAGCACGGGCGGCCTCCGCTCTACGACGTCCAGCTGCTCGAGCCTTGTTCCGTTGGACTCTACGGTATTCCTTCAACTGACGCGGGTTGAGATCAGGTGGCATGTATCCGAACAAGACTTGAAATTCGATGAGACGGTGCTTCAGCTGGGCTAGGAACGGACTGACGCCCCACGTGCGGATAGGCTCGTGGGTCTGCGAGAACCCACGGTGATTACGAGCGTCATCGTCGTCGCTGAAGCCGCTGAGGTGCCGGAGATAGAACCATTCAATTTTCTAGAGGAGGAAATATCAGTCAGAACTCGGTACCAAAGTGACTTAGATGAGTGTGACTTACGCTGATTTCCTTGCGAGTTCTTGTCACGAAGTTATAATCCTCAGGGACATCGGGCACGACGAACAGAGTGACGTGCTGTTCCTTCTGCGTGGAGGTGATAAGTGCCTCCGGAATGATCTGTTCTTCGCAATTGTATCCCGTCTCCTCGAGAACTTCACGAGCAGCGCACTTCTCGAGAGGCTCGTTCTCGTTGATCTTTCCACGGGGGAATCCCCACGGGGCATTGGATTTCCATCCTTTAACGAGGATGCACTGATGACAAAGAAATTTAGGAGCTGAAATATTAATGATCGATCTTCCCAATACATACCTTATCCCAAGTGCTGTTTAGTAATATTGCACCGCACACGGGGACGCTCGTCTTATACTTGACGAAGTCGTTGAACGCCTCTTCATGACGATGGCTCCACCGCTGCAGCAGCGGGCAGGCCGCAAAGAGTTTTGCGGAGAAGGATCGAAGGACCATCGATGGTAGAGACGGATTCTCTTGGCGAATGAAGTCTTCATAGTACCAATGACTGGAGTCGATCGCCCGTGTCAGCTATACACGACGTCAGGCACGAAAAGACCGCCCCAACTCACGCTTGCTCAACCTGGAAGCAGACACGTTCCACGGACGAGAGCTCGTTGTCCGGGAGGTTCAGGATGAACCGGGAAGAGAGGTCTTCAAGGATGATATCCATGTTGGCGTCCTTAAAAGAGAACGCTGGCGGAGGGAGTTCCGGTGCTGGTGGTTTCTTCCGACCCGGTTTACCGGTCGGGGCTAGAGAAGAGGTAACAGGACTGTCGTTCGACATTGATTGATCTGATGTTGAGGCCATAGTTGCATACAAGACGGGGGGTTGTGAGCAGGAGAAGGTGCGGAGGGCAGTTTGTTAATGGAAGGAGGGCAGTCTGAACTAAGAAGTGGCGGCTTTCGCGCGGTTCGGTGCCACTTTCAGGCACCCCAGGCCCTCCCAAGTCGAAGCTCCCAGTGCAACCTAGCTCCTGGAAACGGAACCATGAAGAACCTCATCACAGACGCTAGTAAAGTGACACAGCTCACAGAAATCGTTCGCATTTATCTGACTCGGGCCACTGTCACAGATTTCCCTCGAACAGGCGACGGTCGAGTCTACCACCTCGGACTCCGGCAAGGCGAAGTAGCCAACAGGATTGTGCGTATTCCGGCCCCATGTCCGCCTATTGTTGATATAGACTCCTGACATTGACCACCGGGCTCTTTAGGTGACGGTTGGTGACCCCAGTCGCGCTCGACGAATTGGCAAATTTCTCGATGCGTCGCCGGAGCCATATGTCCTCCAGAGCGAACGAGGATTCCTAACAATCACGGGAAAATACTTGGGAACACCCATTTCAATCATTGCGATTGGTATGGGCATTGGCAATATGGACTTCTTCGTCCGCGAATGCAGAGAATGCCTCGACGGTGACATGGCCATTATCCGGTGAGCGTTTACGGAGGCCGAGGACCTTTAGTCAGACCCTGACTTGACACAAAATCTCTCCTTTGACTAAAGACTCGGCTCCTGTGGCAGCCTGGTTCCGGAACTACCGGTCGGCTCTCTCTCCCTCCCGAGAGCCTGTGTTGGGATCACAAGGAACTATGACTACGACTTTACGGCAGCGACATCTGAAGCGTCGACGTACCAGTCCTCCAACCCGCCGTATCGCATATCTCGGCTTGTCGAAGGATACGAACCTCTGCATCAGCAGCTCAAGGAGGTGGCGGAAGCCACGCAACCAGAGGGAGTGCCCGATGGCGCAGTGAGAGCGGACTTTGTGAACGCCTCCGCAGATAGGTGGGTCAGATGTTTGGGGCGCAGCAAGAGAAAGCTATTCTCGTGACTAATGAATTTTACAATACCCAGCTTCTATTCCTCTCAAGGACGACAAACGTCGTTCCCGGATCATAATGAAGGATTGGTCAGTGAATTGCTGGAGCGAGTCCCCGGAGTGGCAACCTTAGAGGTTTGGTTTCCAGAACTCTCTCTCTTCCTCGATGGAGTCTCCGACTAACTCTGATCTTTTCAGATGGAAACGCACCATCTGTTCCACCTTGCCGCCGTATATCCTAAACCCCAGCCGGGGAGTGCGCCAAAGTCCGAAACGGAACGAGCGTCTCGGGGTGCCATTTATGCCACTGCCGTTCAGATGATCTTTGCGCAACGTCAATCTCGGGACTTCATTACGCCCGAGGAGGTCGTTCTGCGGGAGAACTGGGCAGGAAAGGCTTGCTTGGAAGCGTTGGTCAATTTCCACGTCGAGGTACGCGGTCATGCTCCAGCTCATTCTTGCATCGCAGTCTTGTCTGAAGCCGGTCCCATTAGTCTGCCCATCCGGACGAGGGCTCCGTTTGGGCAAAATTGTAGCCCATTGAACATGAAATGCGTCATAATAATGTAACACGTAATAACAACCCCCCAATCAGAGTCTTGCTTTAAGCGCTTTGGCAATCGGTTCTGGGTCCAGCACGCTCGATGGGTATGGGAGCTGCGTCGTCCTAAGATGTTCGTTCCCTCCATCAACCTCCTACGGAGAAGGAAATTCAAGGGGAGGCCCGATCAACCGTGAGCTCCACTTGGGTGGTTTGACAGCTGCGCAAGTGAGAATGAGACGCACCAAGACCTGTCCTGTGATCCAATTTGCGGCATCGCTGAATAAGAATACAGCCATATTGGCAACATCTCTTTTGTCGCCCATTCGTCCTAATGGGATATAATCAATTATGGGAACGCTTGGGTCCGTACCAGTCAGCCTATTCATTCCTTCAGTGTCCCCAATTGGTCCTACGACGCAGAAGAACGATGATTAATTACGCCCTATTAGGGGCTAAACACAAAAAATAGGTATTCTTACCTGGAGCTATCACATTACTTCGTACACCCCTAGGGCCCTCCTCCACGGCAATCACTGCGGACAATGCGTCAACGGCGGCCTTGGCCGCTGACACATGGGCTTGGTAGGGTGTGCCTGCAAGGACAGGTCAATTGCGCGCATAAACTTGATGCGCAATGGGCTATCCTACCCTGGTGGTGCAACAGGGCGCTGACATGAATGTACGACCCTCGGGTCTGGCGAATTTGGGACAAGGTCGCTTTGACGGTGTTGAATGTTCCAAGCTGCATTTCAACCGTCAATATCGGTAGCTCCTTCGACAGCGTAGATAGCCATCTCACCGTATCGATTTCAATGACCGTTCGGAAAGCGTTTTCTGAGAGACCGCTGATAGGGGCAAGGAAATTTCCGGCAGCGCCGCAGATGACAAAGTCGATCTTGCCAAAGGTCTCAACTGTTTTCGCGACCGCAGCCTTCAGCTGCTCCGGACTCCTGACGTCGGCCTGTGCGGCTATGCAACGTTGCCCGGTGGCGCCAGAAAGCTCCTTGGTGGAAGCTTCCAGACGATCCAACCTTTCGCACAACGCGATCAGCCTGCGTGAGCCGTAGCTAGTATTCGATGGTGCTTACTTTCGACCAACGATGGCTGCTGAAGCTCCGTGTCGCATCTTTCATCGGATTGGATTGTTCGGTCAGCCACTATGACGTGCCCCCCGCCGCCGATCGAACAGTCCCTCACAATTGCCTCGGTCATGGACTTGCAGATTCCACTACCACCTCCTGTGCAGAATAATACCTTGCCTTTGAATATGTCATCTCGAAAGACAGCAGTCGAGGGTGGGGGTGGGGGTGCAATAACTTGTTGTATTGGAGCCATGGTAGAAAACGCGTTGGGTTGTTTCTTTGTCAGGCTTTGCTTAGCCCGCCAAACCTATAGCAGCGAACGCAAGGGTAACTGAGGGGAGGAGAGGGAGTCGTAAAGGTCGAGTTTGTGAGGTAGAGAGTGCGCAATATAGAGCGAACGACCGGGCATCGTCGCCTATACCACATCATGTGTGCTGAGACCGGCAACCTCAATAACCGACGCGTTCGGGCTTGGGCCGAACGGCCGCCCATACTTGTCTGGCGCTGTCCCCGATTGCCATTACCATTCACTCTGACGCACTCGAGAATCGAGATGAGAACCGTAGTTTTCAGAACGCTTAACGGGGTGTCAGTCAGGGAGAGCAACCACCGAAATACCCGGGCGCCCTGAGGTGCGCTCTGAGCCTCTTTCTTTCGCTCTCTGCTCAATCCTCACATTCATGATGTTGTCCTGACGATCGAAGAGCTTAGGGTAGTGCAGGGTCTGGAAGTCTTCCTGGCGATTGGAGGCAATCCACCTGTGGCGTGAGCGGAAACCCTTGGAGGTTAGTGCAAGTTGCTCCGCACGAGCTGGGTGAATCGTGTCCAGGTCTGTGGTAGCCTGGCGTATTGCGCCTCGCACGAAATAAAATTTAGCATTTCGACCTTTTCCCAAAACGAGACAGCGATCAAAACTCTGGCTGTTAAAACTATTTGACTGGCACGTTGCGACCCCTCTTTTTTTCTTCCCTTTCTCTGGGTTGATTCAACGGTGTTCAAAAGCGCGAACAAATACCCGGACACAGGAAATTTCAATCGAGACCTTTCGTCCCTCCATGTCCTCCGTGTCGAGCTCGTCAAGGTCACCATCACCAGAGCCCATAGAGCTCCCAGCTCAGCTATCTGAGCTATGCGAACTAACAGCTAGCAAGCCAGAGTCCTTAGTCCATGGCGACACCGATATTCAGGCGGCGGCATTGAGGGCGACCAAGTTCCTTTTCGACCGAGGTTCGCACTAACTTACGCGCAATACTTGGCGAAACAACCAATTATAACTATTATCGTGCACAGGGGTACTCTCAGAGGCTGGTGCTGCACCGACAGTGGATGAACTCCTCAAGTCCATTGAGGTCCCTCAGGCTCCGGTCACCCGTTCACAAGTCGCGAAGCAGAAGGCGGGTCTTGCACCTCCACCAAGAGAGCCTATAAGGTTCGGTCGAACACCGCTGACCTCATTGGTGCTGGATGGTATGGGAGCCGACCAGATATGGGCACAGCTGGAGTTGAGAGCGAAAAACGTACGCCACTCCCCCCGCATTTTAGCTGCTATACATTGTTCCCTGTCAACCGCATCTCAAAAGCACCTGTCCTTCCTCACCCGAAAATAGGTCTGTGCAATTTTGGATTCGATTATCGACCGCGAGCCGGACGACGATGAGCCTGATGAGGGAGCTGAAGGCGAGGACATGGATGTAGACCAGGGCGTAGGACCCTCTGGTTCAAACGGCCTGACCCGACCCTTCGGGGTTGATGACGAGGAAGAAGAGGAGGAAGATTCCGAGGAGAGCAGCGATGAGGAAGACTTGGGAGAGGACATCGTCAAATTACGAGACCATGAGGAGGAAGAGGAACAACAGCTTGTGGTTGGGCCAGAACGGCCGCGCCGGCGTCCCCAACTACCGATATGGAAAGGGCCTCGCCACCCAACTCTCGACGACGGCTTCTTCGGGATCGATAAATTCAACCGCGATACGGAGCTTATGGAGGCCAAATCCCGGAGCCGAGGGCGTTTAGGCGGGGATGAGGACGATTCGGAGGAGGAGGAAGATATTGATCTTTTT
>WSUI01000270.1:0-38220 GCA_019633595.1 Tulasnella sp. UAMH 9824
CGTACGAATATAAAGAGGCATCTATATTCAATCCGAAAGAACGCGCGAAGAGGAGCCTAATATAGTAAACTGTGAGTGGGGGTGGAGAGTTGTCCCCTAGGGAGGGACAAGAGCTGGGAACCCTCGTCGCTGTCGTCTAAAGTTACCCATCGTTGCGGACTGGCATCGAGAAGCAACTCTCAAAGCGACCGGTGAGAACAATGCAGCTGATGCACTTTCTTCTCCACGACCGGGAGAGACACATTTTTTTGCGACCGAACCTCGCGATAATCTACTGCGTGTTGGGTCATTAGCGTCCAGCTATCGCTCATGCCGGGGCACGATGTTTTGGTCGATCGGTGAACCGTGGGGCTCGCTCACGGCGATAACGCTCCGAGTTGCCGTCTAGTGCCCTCCAGCTCCATTTTTCCCAACAATCTAGTGGCAGGTAACGGTACTCTATGTTTCTACGCGCTTGGATGCGCCTTTAACTCACATTCGGTTTCCTTACCAGGGTGATTTAACGAGGCAAACCGAACAATCCCTCTGCGCGGCGGTCGAACCGTCAAGATGGATGCAATGGAAAAACTCGATAACGCCCCTCCAACGCCGACTTCTAACGACACAGCTATCAAGGTCCGAGCCCAGCCACGCTACATGCTGAGCAACGTTCCCTACGATATTTTCCTGATCATCGCCTTCTTGTGCTGGATGATGGCACCGACAAATACCACTCTAATTTTCCCATCACCGCATCTCGCCTATGCCGTACCTAGAGGCGCTACGCTCTGGATACGGGAGCTTTCTGGGCAACCCCGGAGCTCCGCGAGGCGAGACCTGATCGGGCCATCATGAAATACGAATAGCATCCTTTCCTTATGGATACTTTTTAACGCGGTTCACCGGGCTCCAGGTTCTTCAAGTTACACCTCCCGACTTTTTCGACGCTAAAGCTATTGAGAACGTCAAATTCACTCTCACCTGCCTCCCGAAACTGCGCGCACTTTACATCAACTGCACCAGATACATCCCAGACAGCCATCGCTCGCCGCTCCTGATGATCAGACCACCACCGCGCATATCCCATTCCTCTTTAACAGAGGTCTCGATTCACATTCCGAAGTTCGATCTCGACATGATCCTCTCTTCTCTCGACCTCACACAAGTCCGTTATTTCCTCACACGAATGCAAGTCGGAATGGCGTTCGGCCTCCGCATGCTTTCCGAAAGGCCCTCTCCCAATACCATCCATTTCCGACCTCATTCGCCTACGCCTTATAGGAAGCTATTCGGGCTTTGTTGGACTTGAACTTAAACAACAGCGTCAGCAACTGCTCGAACCGGATGAACATGACGCACTTAGAAGGCACATTGGCCGGACTTCCAGCACTCGAAGCATTAACCCTTATCGAGTGCACTTTGATGGGACGACATGCTCCCACCTCCAATGGCTCGCGCTCATTCAATGGGGTAGATGCACGCTCGACCAGATACGGGACGTTGTGGAGCCACGGCGGAAAAGACATGGTTTCGACGCCCTCGTCCGACTCATGATCGAGCAATGGTCCTTCGGGAATCGAATAACAATCAGCGAAGGTATGAATGAATGGTCGAAGCGCTCGCTTATATACGAAGTCGGGAGCCCGATCCGGGATTTGCAGCGGGACACCTATCTCAGGTGGGGATAATACCTCCGCGCCCGCCTGCAGGACCAAATCCAATAACCATTCCTCGCTAGACCTCTATGTCAGGCGTACCCACTTTGTACTTAGGTCAGAAGAAGTGGTAGCTCAGAGACGTAGCGTACGGATATTTAAAAAAACGGCTCTACCCTCGAAATGGACTGAAAGAACATGCGAGTGATATATCTCGCAACATCGATGCAAGAAGTGCGGGAGCCCGATGCTGTCCCCCGAAGACCAAGAAGACTTGGGAACCTTCGTTGGCCATCATCACCATTCACCTTATCGTGGTTCTCGAGTTCTTCCTGCTGCTCATCTCACCGCGCAAATCCACCGGACGGTCGTCGAGCTCTCTATGCAGCCTCCGAATCCCAGACATGATGTGATCAGGTGTTCACTTGACCTCCCACCGGACACTTACTTCATAACTGATCTCTGTATGTACTTCAAAAGAGGGTATTTCGATAGTAAAGCATAGGAGTGTAAAGGAGACTACTCCGAAAATGAATGGAAAGCCAAAGGCGAAGTTTGTGCTAATGTAATTCGAAACAGAAATGAGAGAGGCAAGAGCTGAGCTCGTCTTCCGGCGAGCTGAAGGAGTCGGAATCAGTGTTTAGCAACCTTGGGGAACGTCTTTGTTGTCGACGTATTTTCCCTTCATAGCGTTTACGCCCAGTCCACGCTTAGCGAATGCCTAAAATCAGTAGAGCGAAGGGGAACCGATGAGTACATGAGCCCTAGCCTATTAGCAATTCAATTTTTCACGTACATTCCAGAGGAGGCACTTGTTCGCTCCGTTGTACCGATTCTTGTCGGCTTCGATGATGGCTGGAAACGGAACAAGTACGCATGATTAGTACACCCACCGCGCGCAGGAAAGTTGTGGGGAAAGCGTACCATCACGGGCGTCGACGAACGTCGGGTTGCAAGGTTGGAGTGCGAGGGCGTCAACGAAGAGATGCAAGAAGACAACGTTTCCTGCGGTGCTGGAAACATCCGCCTTGTCGGCATTAAAACCACTGCGTTTCAAAAGGTGGCGAGAAAGGCGGTTCAGGGACAGGTAAACGGCTGAAGTAAAAACGAAAACGCACCGTGCACCGACGAGTGCCCAATAAACCTCAATCAGAATGGTCGCCCAAACCTCTCCAATGTCATGAACTAAGGCAAAATAAAGGGAAAAAAAGAGAGAGATTAAAGTCAGTAAACGCATATACGCGGTGGTGATGGAAGGATATCGGGAGTGACTTGGGAACATAAACTCACCCTCGTTCTTGGTTGCAACGGTTCCATACGTGTAAGGATCAATCTTCATGTCCGTCGAGTACGGAACGCTTCGAATGCCGCCGGGTGTGTTGTATACATAACTTCCCAGAGTGAAGGGTTTCTCCGTCGCGCAATCCTGTTCCGACCAGAAGGCGACAGTATCGGACCACCCTTCTCCCATTCCACCTGCTTCAGTCGTTCCGAGGCATCTACATGTCAAGCCAGATTCGATTTCGAAAGTGAGACGCAATGAGAGGGGAGAGCGCGGAATAGGCGAAGATGCAAAGAAACGGCTACGTCAGGAAAAGCATCTTGCAATACTGATGCAAAGGAGTAAACGTACGCGCCACTACCACCCCCAGTCATCCGGTTGGTTAACCCATGGGTAAGTTCGTGGGTGATGATGTCGTTCTCCAAATCACCATCGCGCATAGGGTTAGTTTGAGTCCAGAGATACATGTTGCAATGCCCGCTTTGGCCGCTGTTACGAGTACGACGCGCAGTGAGGCCAGAGAGTAAGCACGCATCCGCGACGAGGGATGGAGACGAAAGGTTCGCGAACGTACTCGGGAGGTGTGGCGAAATTTGCATTGTTCACACCATCAAAAGCTTGAACCTGCATTTCAACCCGATCTTCTCCTTTCCCTCCTTTATCCCCGTTATCTTGTTGGAAATTGTATGACTTCTCGGTGAAGCCGTACAAGTACAGGAGGTCATGGAATGTGTTGGTGACGTAGAACGCGTTGACCCGTGCAACGTTGGTGTTATCCGACGTAGGATCATTCGGTTGTTTTTCTTGCTTCCATTGGTAGTCGAATACGAAGTTGTCTGAAGTCTGTTTGGAGGTACCAAATAGTCGTCCGAAGACTTTCACTTTAACATTTCCGACGACAAAGTCGTAGATGAATTTCAGGAGGGAATTGTCGTTGTAGGCCCCGTAGTAGGAGACGACGTTGTTTCTGTATACATCCCAAGGAGGAAGCATAGAACAGGGAGAAATTAAATATGCCAGTAAAGACCACATAAATTGTGTTAAACTCACCCTTGAGTCTCCTTGTATTCAACACCGCCAATCCGATGCCATCCATTGGGCGAAGCCGCCTCAAGCGCTGGGTCCTGAATCATCGTAAAGCCATCACCCCATGTCGGATCCTGATTCTTCCACTCGAGGGCGCGGTACGCTGCGTCCGTAACGAAATCGACAACATGGATGACTTTGCCCTGCTTGGGGTCGGTAGCATCGACGTGCGCCTGGACCCACTTCGACGCGTCTTTGTTGCGCAGTTGGAACTGGTGCGTCAGCATGGCCCACTTGCGGTTGGGATCGGTGCCGGAGGGCGCAGGTTGCAAGACATATGATAGGGTGACGGGGATAGCGTTGTAATGATCGATGCCCAAGGCCTTGACAGCTGATTGTATGGCTGAGGATTGAGGGAAGGAGGGTGTTGCTGGGGAGATTTGATCTGCGGAAGAGAATACCCGTAGCGTCAGCCAAAAGCTAGAACAGCGTTACTGGGTTCGGGCGTACCTGGCTTGACCATGCTGGAGCCAAAGGCGATGACTTTCCCTTCCCTGTCGAGCGAGATGTTGGCGACGCCGTTAGTCACGGGGATTCCATTCTGTGCGGCAGAGCCGGGTCACACGAACGGCGTCAGTTTTCTCGATTAGGGAGAAGTGCGATTCGCATTAAACGACGTACCAACATCTGGGTCAGGTAGACATGTGTGACGCCGATGTCGTTGGTGAACCCGCTGCGAACCTTGAGCGAGTCCTTGGCAAGGCCCGTTTGCTCGGACAAATACGAGAGAGCGGCTTCTTCGACGTCGGGAGATACGCCGGAGGGGCCGGCGGGAGCGCGAGCGGCGAGGTGGGTGGCGTTGGTGGAACGTGAGAGGAGGGAGTGGTCGCCGTCGTGGAAGGTCTGCGATAAGTTGGCCCACAGTCAGTCAACGATGAAGCTTTCACTCGGGACGACAGGTGTGAACCAAGTTACCTTGTAGGAGGAAAGGGGGTGGTAGGAGACGAATTCGACGTTGCTAGCGCCAAAGTGACGACGGTGGGTCGAGAGCTTGTAGTTGTTCTCGGGAGCTGGTGCGGGTTGGAGCGGAGCTGCATGAACGACCGAGGTGAGGGCCAGTACGGCCGATAGTGTTGTTGTGATTTTGCTGAATACTGGCATGGTGATGCGATGTAAAGAGTGACGATGTAAACGAGAGTGGGAGGGAGAGATAGAAAGAGAGTAGGGAGTGGAAGGTCCGGAAACGGAGGAGGGAATCGTTTCTCGTTTGGCCTGCGACTTTTATACGCCTTGGGCTTACCACCCCAGTTGTTGAAGCGGACGGGCGTAAAGGGACGCTTTGTGGCTTTCAGCGCCAGTTTGCAATTTGGTTACGAGGGGCCGTGCTTGGAACAGTCCTGGACCCTGTCGTGTATGCCTGTCAAACCTCTCCGCCTTAGCCTCCCCTGAATATATCATCCGATCCATCATCATCCCTGTAACCTCCACCAAGCCCTTCGTTCGTACTTTTTTTTTCGTATCTTTATGGATGCTAAGAAAATTTTCGACGACGTTTGCTGGGCCCATACGGCATCGAAGAGGGTTCGCTGAGTTTGTGTGTCCGAGTCCTTTCTGACGTTTTTGGGTGTGCAGAGGCAATTTGGCTGGTCGAAGGAGAAGAACCGTTCATGTTGGGCTTGTGGCTTGCGCAAACACCGATTGTCCCCCGCCGACGCCGACCTCGATCACCGTCGTGTTTCGTCAGAGCCTATCCTCGGGAGCGAGATCAGGACGATCCACGCCGAGCACAATGCTTCCTGACAGTCTAAGTGTACTTGAATGCAAGAGCTGAGAGAGCGTTTGGTGGGAGGGGGTGGGGGAAAAAAGAGTCGCCGTTTGCGCCGCATTACGGGTCTTCATCTTGTCACAAGATGATGCGTGACGTCACGGTAAGCTTGGCGAGCAATTCCGGCCACGTTCTTCCGCTTCCATTCGTCGCTAGGCCGCGGCTGCCAGGCGTACCCATTTTGTATTTAGTTCTCCGAAGCTAGTAGTGAATAGACAAGACGAATCTACTCTCGGAATGGATTGAAAAAACGTGTGAAGTGAGCGAGGCAGATATGAAACAGGAATTGCAAGAAGAACGAGAACCTAGTAGAGTTGTCCTCCGGAGACAAGAAGCCTTCGTCGGCCATCACTATAATTAGATTCATTATGGTTCTCGATATTTCCTTGCTGCGCACTTCATCATGTACAGATATATACTACCTATCGTTAATCGAGCTATCCAACTACCTTCAGAACGCGGACAACGATATATGATCGGTTCTTCTCTTGCAGGCCTCCCACAGGTCGAGTACTTTATTACTCGAAATCAACCCGAAACTGTTGTTTAACTGAACCTGTTTCCAATCCTGTCCCCATACTGTCTGATTAACGAGCCTCATCTACAGCTTGTAGATGCTTTTCTATCGCCCCTTCCGACCCGCCCGTCGTTAGACCTAGCCGGCTTTGAAGGTGCATTAGCCAGACCCACGCAAAGAATAGCGTCGAAACCCGACTCCGCAAGTCTTGGAGGGGGCACGCGGTTGCTTCGCATCAGAAGATTGTTTTCCCGAATACGCTGATATAGTTTAAATCGGCGCAGAGGGCGCGCGTCCATGAACAGGTAAAGGCGCAGTATTCAATGTCGTTCGGTCCACTCGTCATGCGGCAATCGACAGGCAGCTGTTGGAGAGAAACCGCGGGAGAGAGGTAGTGAATGGATTCGGTTATCTACCACGTCCGGAGAGAGGGTGAACTCGGCAACCTTGAGGGATGAACAGCACATCGATCAGAAAACCGCTACTTGCGAGGGGTCGTTTTACATATGCACTTCAGACAAGTGGGTATTTTTGTATACTAATCTACAGGCACTAAAATAGCTATTATCGAAAAAAGAGTGACAGGACAATGTAGGACTGTGTTTAGTGTAGCTGGAAAAGGGAGTGAAACGAGGGAGGCCTCGAAGACGTCCCACAATGGGAGAAAGCGGCTCATCTTTAGCAACCCTGTGGGACCGCGAAACCGTTCATGTAGTTCGCAGCGTTCCAGCCCAACCCGCGCTTCGCAAATGCCTGAATAGAACGAAAACAAAACAATCAGATCAAGAGTTATGGGTTAGAAATCATGGAGTCCGTCACTTACTCTCCAGAGGAGGCAATAGTTCCTTCCTCCGTATCGGTTGATCTCAGCCTGGATGATGGCTGGAGGCGAAGAGACACACATAGTGAATATCCTTCAGAGTGTACAGAGATAACGTCAGAAGGTGAGACGTACCATTACGGGCTTGGATGAAGGTCGGGTTACACGGTTGGAGTGGGAGGGCATCAACGAGAAGATGCATGAAGACGATGTTTCCTTTGCCGCCTTCCCCTTTCGTAATCTCCGGAGTAAACCCACTGCGTTTAATGAGGTAATAGGCATCGGTTAGCTGGCCAATAAGTGGTCTGAAGAGGATGAACACGTACTATTGCCCGACGAGCGCCCAATAGACTTCGACTAGCATCGTTGCCCAAACTTCTCCGACGGCATGAACTGAGAACAGAAAGGAAATTTGCCGGATAATATAAGAGTAGGTCAACAAACACAAGCGCAAACGTGAAAGAGAAGGGGAGGGGGCTGAGAAGGTGAAGGACAGCGAGGCCCGAGACTCACCTTCGTTCTGCGATCTAAGGGTTACATAGGTATACGGATTTTTGCGCATATCGGTTGTATACGGATATTTCCGAATGCCCTTGGGGTTGTTGGTCACCCATCCTCCCATAGTGAAGTCGGATATAGTTGTCGAGTTCTGTTCCGACCAGAAGGCGACGGCGTCGGACCACCCCTCTCCCATTCCACCAGATTCGAGCGTTTGGAGGCATCTACGAGTTCATCCAGATGTCAAGGTCGAGGTTGGGAAGAGCGGAATGATGAAAGGCGAAAAGGAAGAACGGAAAGGACGGCGACGTCAGCAAGAGCACCGTGGAGACTGGCGAGGAGTATACGTACCGGCCGGAACCACCACCAGTCATCCGGTTGGTCAGCCCGTGGGTAAGTTCGTGAGTGATGATATCGTTCTCCAAATCACCGTCTCGGGGATTCGTCGTGCGGGTCCAGATGTACATGTTGCAGTGTCCTGATTGACCACTATTAAGCACATAACATCAAATCCGAGGTATAGGGGGGAAGATTCCAAGTGAGAATGTGTCCATCACAGCGAGATATACCTTTAAGGGACGTACTCGGGAGGTGTAGCGAAGTTCGCGTTGTTTTGGCCAGGAGCTTGAACCTGCATCTCAATCCTATCATTTCCACGTCCCCCTTTGTCGCCGTTGTCCTTCTGGAAATTGAATGCTGCTTCGGTAAAGCCGTATCTGTACAAGGTATCGTGGTACGTGTTGCTAATGTAGAACGCATTGACCCGACCGACGTCTAGGTTCATAGCTGGTGGGCTGTTGGAGTCCCACTTGAAGTCGAATGTAGGACCGTCTGAAGTCTGTTGAGAGGTGGAAAAGGGAATATTGGACTCCATGAAATAGGATATGACGTTGTTCCTGTACGCAGAAAGAAACCCATAACCGATCAAACTGAGCAAGAAGTAAAGGCTGCAGGGATAGTTTTTGGACTGACCCTTGCGTATCCGTGTACGACGTATCACCAATCCTATGCCACCCATCCGGCGAGGCCACCGAGTCCTCTGGGTTTGTGATCATCGTGAACCCATCGCTCGCCCCAGCATCGGCCCAAGTCGGGTCCTGTTTGTTCCAGGGAAGAGCATTATATGACGCATCCGCGACGAAGTTGACAACCTGGACGACATCGCCCTGCTTCGGGTTGGTAGCATCGACGTACGCCTCGACCCACTTTGACGAGTCCGCGTTGCGCAGCTGGAACTGGTGCGTCAACATTGCCCACTTGCGGTTAGGGTCCGTGCCGGATGGAGCGGGTTGCACGACGTAGGCGAGTGTGGCGGGGATGGGGTCGTAGTGGGCAATGCCGAGGGCCTGTTGGGCTGACTGGATGGCGGAGGATTCAGGGAAGGCCGGGGTTGGTGGGGAGATTTGGTCTGCGGGAGAGAATACGCCGAAGCCAAGCGTGTCAGTCAAGAGCTTAGCCAATGCTACTGGGTTCTGGGTACCTGGCTTAACCATGTTGGAGCCAAAGGCGACGACTTTGCCAGTCTTGTCGAACGAGATGTTGGCGACGCCATTGGTTACGGGGATTCCGTTCTGTGCAGCAGAGCCGAGTTCCGTGAACGGCATCAGTATCTCGATTGATGAGAGATGCAGTCGGAGTAAGCAGCTTACCAGCATCTGGGTCAGGTAGACGTGCGTGACGCCGAGGTCGTTGGTGTACCCGCTGCGAACCTTGAGCGAGTCCTTGGCGAGACCGGTTTGCTCGGACAAGTACGAGAGAGCGGCTTCTTCGACTTCGGGAGAGACACCGGAGGGGCCAGCGGGAGCGCGAGCAGCGATGTGGGTGGCGTTTTCGGAGCGCGAGAGGAGAGAGTGGTCGCCGTCGTGGAAGGTCTGCGATAAATTGGCCCAAGTCAGTCATCGGACCAACTTTTCAGTCGGGAAGACAGGTGTGAACCAAGTTACCTTATATGACGAAGGAGGGTGATAGGACACGAATTCGACGTTGCTGGCGCCGACTTGACGACGATGAGTCGAGAGCTTGTAGTTGTGGTCGGGCGCGGCTGCGGGTTGGAGCGGAGCTGCATGAACGACCGAGGTGAGAGCCAGTACGGCCGATAGTGTTGTTGTGATTTTGCTGAATACTGGCATGGTGATGCGATGTAAAGAATGACGATGTAAACGAGAGTGGGAGGGAGAGATAGAAAGAGAGTAGGGAGTGGAAGGTCCGAGAACGGATGGGGAAATCGTTCCTCGTTTTGCCTGCGACTTTTATAACCTTTGCTCTGAGCACCCCAGTTGTTGAAGCGGGCGGACAGAAAGGGACACTTTCTGGCTTTCTGCGCCAGTTTGCAATTTGGTACGAGGTGCCATGCTCATCAGGCTTGGAACAGTCCTGGACCCTATCATGCATGCCCGTCAAAAACTCTCCGCCTTCGCTTCCCCTGAATACGTCGTCTAGTCCGCCGTCATCCTTGTAACCTCCACCAAAAACTTCGTTCGCGGTCTTTGTTCGTTTTCGTATGGATGCTACTGACAAAATTTTCGACGACGTTCGCTGGGCCCACACGCCGTCAAGGAGGGTTCGCTGAGTTTGTGTGTCCGAGTCCTTTCTGACGTTTTTGGGTGTGCAGAGCCAATCTGGCTGGTGGAAGGAGAAGAAGCGTTCATGTAGGGCTTGTGGCTTGCGCAAACACCGATTGTCCCCCGCCGACGCCGACCTCGATCACCGTCGTGTTTCGTCATAGCCTATCCTCGGGAGCGAGACCAGGACGAACCACGCCGAGCGTGATGCTTGCGGTTTATATACTTGCATGCAAGAGCTGAGAGAGCGTTTAGCCGGAGGGGGATGGGAGGAAAAAGAGTCGCCGCTTGCGACGCGTTACGGGTTTTCTTCTTGTCACGGGATGATGCGTGACGTCACAGCAAGCTTGGCGATCTGCCCTCCGCAATTGCTGACCACGTTCTTTGCTTCCGGTCGCCAACGTCGGTTCCGAATGTAGCCCATAAATCAACAAACGGTGAAATAAAGACGAAACTTCAATAATAGCATCCCGGCCGAGACGACGCCGAATCCCCCCAATGTCACACCTCCATATTCCCCGTCCGCTGCCTATGGCTGAGATCGCAGGAGAATACACATCTGGTAACTGCTACGAATCTCCATTCGACCAATCGCTCCAGGCTCTCAAGTACCTTCGCTTTTCCTGGAGGGAATCTCGAGGTGTGAAGGACGATTCAGACTAGCGAGGCAAAACCTTCGCGTCCCTGATGTTGTTAACATGTTCTACGACCGAATTCGAGCTTTCAAGCGTATTACCCCTACATGTAGCTAAGATTAACCAACGCAACCGACTGCATACCCTGCTAAGGCAACGTTGTATGTGTTACATCATAATGAAGTAAGAGTTAGTTCCAGGAGCGGTAGGTCAGAACTGGTAACGGAACATGCTGGAATCGACTGCTTGGTCGAATTCTACGGGACACTAAAAGACTGAATACTCGCTGACCTTAATTACTCGGAGATTCCAGAGTGTCGAGAAGAAGTTCGTGAATACCCTGGACCCCTCTCCTCGATTTGGCTCGTGAGCGAAACGGGTTACACGGAATTCCCCAAACTGGGAATACTTTGAACCGTCCCGAGGAGTACCGAGTTAAAAGTGCTTCGAGGATAAGACTCGGCTTAGAATCGGAGGCGCCTCGTTTGTATTGGAAAACGATTTGAACCCTTGACCGTTTACGATTCGTCGCGTACCCGTACCTGGAAACTCTTTCGGCTCTGCACCGCTTTCACCGTCTTTGACTCGCCCGATCGACCCACCCCAACCATGCCAATTCTATCAAAGATCACGCGGATCCCCTTATCCGGCAACCTGTGCGCGGGCATGGACCGTCATCGCTCCAAATGAGGCTGCGCCAACCCAGAATCGCTTTAGCGTGCTTGATGCTTGGCTGCTCTAGACGGTTGAGGTGTCGATGACGATGTTGCTCCGCAAGTGGTTTTCGCCGCCCCTTCTTCCAAAACGACCCAAAACGTCGGTGTGTTGCTTCCACCTCCCGCAAACACGAGATGCGAGAGTCTGGGAGTGAGGCCCTCCTAAGCCTTCTTCAACCTTGTCCTTTTCTTATTCTTGTTTCTTGTTTCTTCTCTGTTATTTTCTCAAGCAAAGATTAAAGATCGGC
The DNA here is from genome assembly GCA_019633595.1 of Tulasnella sp. UAMH 9824. Classification (NCBI taxonomy): domain Eukaryota; kingdom Fungi; phylum Basidiomycota; class Agaricomycetes; order Cantharellales; family Tulasnellaceae; genus Tulasnella; species Tulasnella sp. UAMH 9824. The sequence goes on from WSUI01000270.1 coordinate 11,763, forward strand.
ACGAGGATGTCGTATGGCAGGTTCACCACGTACTGTAATTACTCTGTTGCCCCTTTCGGAATACGACTTCCGGAGGCCGTTGGTTTTTCAGAGCAACGACGCGACCCACTCGGTGCAGTATTGTTGACACGGGCGGTGCTTAGTGACGGGTTCTTGGCGAGGTTGAGAAAGTCGCTGGGTGTCAGGTGAGGTGGAGATTAAATGCACTCTTTGACACGCGAATGGCGGGATCCGCCGGCTCTCTCAACAGCTCGATCCAGAAGCCTACAAGGTCTTTAATACGAAGTCTCGGGAACATAGTCCTAACCTAGAAATATGATATGAGTCATACTAGAATAGCACAATACAAGTCCATCACCGTACAGTAGAATGTGACGCCAACCGACCCACTGAGTGAATCACGCGTTATTCTTCGCATGCCCCCTTAACAGCTAGCCCCACGCAATTCATCGTATTAAGCTATTATTATCTATAAAGAGAGGCCCTTGAGTATAGTAAAGATTGACTAGCACAAATCTTACCTCGATGTCGTTGGAGACGGCGGTGCTTCAGCACAAGATGCCTCGGCTGCAAGGTCCTGGGATAGCAGTCGCTGGACTTTCTCAAGCCCACGCAATGCATTGGAAAGTCTGTTATCATCCCCAATGCTCTTGGATATGGCCACTGCTTCGGTGAAAGACGCTTCGGCCTCTACGTACTTGGATTGCAGTCTTTGCATGTTCCCAAACTCGCACAGCGCAGTCGCTCGGACACTGAGAGCCCCGATGCTGTTGCAGATGGCTAGCGCTTCGGCGTAAAATGCCTCTGCCTCGGAGTACTCGCACCGTTTTTCCTGGATGCGCGCAAGCCCGCGCAATGCATTCGCTCGGCCCAGGTCATCCCGGATCCTCTTGTAAATAGCTAGCGCCCGGGTGAAAGTCACCTCCGCTTTCCTGTCCTTGGATTGCAGGAGCTGGACTTCCCCAAGCCCACGGAGTGAGTGCGCCCGTCCTCGGCTCGCTCCCATTCTTCCGGAGACGGCCAGCGCTTCTGTGTAAAACCCCTCCGCTTCAAAGCACTTGGACTGTCTTCGCTGGATGTGTCCAAGCCCAAGCAATGCATTCGCTCGCGATCCGTCCGTGTCATCCCAATGGCTTTGCAAAGAGCTAGCACTTCTGTATATGACGCCTCCGCTTCAGCATATTTGAACTGTTCGCGGTATTGGTGTGCGAGCCGGATTAATAGAGTTGCTAGCATGGCTTGATTTCCAGTAGATCGAGCGATAATCAAGGCCTGCTTGAACGCCTTCGAAGCCTCGCCCTTCCGTTCTTCCAATCGATGGTTTTCCCCAATCTGTCCCAGTAGAGCGGCAGACATAATCGGAGATTGCTCGTCACTTTTCATCATCGGGATAACCTTGGGCTAATGGAAAACAACGATTATTATCTCTGACTTCCAGTGAAGCATCCAACTTACGATCCATTTGATAGTCTTCCGGCAATCTGTGGCCGACGGTCGCTCTTTCGGGTTTGGTTTCCGACAGTTCTGCATAATACCGCATAACTGGAGTATCTGCGAAAGCTGGTTGTGTTCATAGATCGGTGGTAGCTGCCCTTCTATAACTTTCGTCGTGACATGAAACTCCAAGGCAACTTCTTCGAATGGGTAGCAATCCGTAATAGCCTAAGGGAAATTAGTTGAGGACGAAGTACAAAGCTACCACCTTTGATCAGTCTGCACGCGTACCTCCCACGCGATCCAGCCTAGCGCCCAAACATCGCTTGCCAGATCCGGTGGAGCTCCTGTGAGAACTTCTGGCGCCGCCCAGCGGAAGGACCAAGCCGGACCTGTCAACGTGAGTGCGGTGTTCGATACAGTAACTTTGAACTCGGGAAGTTCGCTGCGTTCTGGAGGTGCGATGTTCGCTGAAGCAGTCGGCGTCGTTGTTGAAGTGGCACCGAGCTCTTGAACCTCTCGAATGATTCGCGCCGATCCAAAGTCGGTGATTACAGCACGGACACGAGGTCGATGGCAATTCTGCTTCACAATCTCCGTTTGATTTCATTCATGATAGGTTGGACCTGAACCCGCACGATTATGTTTGAGGTGTCGGGGTACGCGCTACTAGCACTTCACGGCGGTGGGGTCGCCGAACAAGTTTGGAAGGCCGGAAGCCAGTCGAGGATGACGGAAGTCCTTTCCACGCGGTTGATGACCGAGCGTGGTTACGCATCTCCATAGCAATCCATGATAGTGTTACATGCTTCAAGAGGAAATGTTAGGATAGTGTCCTGCGCTATCCTGCGGAACTAAACAGAAGGGGAAGGAGAGTCAAAAGCGCGATGCTGACGTAAGCGGCTCAGCCGAAGGGATTTAGCCGGAACCCGGTCCGCGACGAAGTTTCGCAGCAAAATGGCGGTGATGGAAATCCAATCTGCCATATCGCGTATCTGATGATCGTGGGCAAAAGAAGAAATCGAAATCTGAAACAAACTGTCTTAACGCCGTAGTGTTTCCGTTTGACCAAGCCGCGCTCATCTCGACAACAAGATCGAAAACGAGCATATGTGCAGTATGCCACAAAAATAATAGCTGCCCGACTAGGTCAAGAGCTAGGAGAGAAGGTTACGAGGCGAAAGGTCACGTGGGTGAGGGGCAGCCCCAGGGCTGCGAGATGTCGCTTCCATGCTGTAAAAGCGGCGCGTTAACGAGAATCACGTCACAGCGTCTACTGTCCTCAATTCCTGACACTTTCTTCTGTTTCTGGAAGCTACCTCACTCGGGATATAACATTAAGTACGCGAGGAAATAATAACAACGCAAAGAATACTATTTCCGCGATAGACGAGCCCGACTCGACATCTTACCCTTCCATACTCCTCATCCACTCCCTCTGCATGATCCGGTCATGCTGAGGAAGGGAGTATTCCGTCGCGCTGAATAACTCGAACTCGATCTTAATCCTCTCCAACTCCACCCGAGTTCCTGGGATCCTCCAGTCTACCAAGGCGATCCTGACCAGCGACTCCAATCCCTCCGACTTCTCCCGCTGCTCTACGACTGACAGCAGAGTTTCGAGCGTATACCCCTCGCAAAGAACGAGGACCAACCAGCGCAGGCGTGGACATAACCAGCCGACGCAAGCGAGGTACGACTCCCGACCCCCAGGTCCTCCAAAGTCCACATGATCGAAAGTCAAAATCTTGAGCTCTGGTAGACCCGCCAGCGCCCCTTCCAAATGTTCCATGTTGAACACGTTGAGGTTTTGGTGAATTGATGGGTTAGGATGGGGGAGATGAGGGGAGGGGCTTCCGCCCAGTCGCAAGCTGACGAGTTGGGAGAAAGGTTGGTTCCGAGCCAAGTGCGAGAGGCAGCATATCCCGATGGGTCCTTCTCCGTGCCTCCGGTCCAGTGGGTATACCAAGGAGGGCAACACGAGGGACGACACCACCGTGTTCCTCGTAGCCTGTCTCGCGACGATCGAGAGTTCGGTTAAGGAAGGGTGGGTGAACAGTGGTGCAGAGGTAACGGGGATCAATTGCGAATAAATGGTTTCCATGGGGTGCTTCAAGGATCGACGGTCGTGGACGTGAAGGACTTGGAGATCCGGGAGTGCCGAAAGGAAATGATGTACGTTGCGGACTCCTCGATCGGGGTCGCGGAGGAGTCGGTTTATAATGCTCCAGATTTGGAACAATTTGAACTTTCCCGAGAAATACTGAGGCGAAGCGCCGTCAAGGACGAGATTCCGTAGCGCCGGAGGTGCCTCATTCGCATGGGAAAACGGTTTGAACCTCCACTTTTTACGATCTGGTGTATAGGGGTCTTCCGCGGCCTGAGTCTTCTGCACCACTTTCACGGTCTCCAGCTTCTCCAATCTACCCAGCCCACCTTGGGTTATTCTGTCAAAGATCGTGCGGAGGATTTTATCCGGCAACTCGTACGTGCTTATGGATCTCCACCGCTTGAAATGGGGTTCCGTCAGCCGCAAGATGTCTTTGGCGTGCTTGATGCTGGAGGCTTTAAACGGCTGAGGTCCGATGACGATGTCCAGCGGACAATATTTGGACCGTTTCAGCCAGGTTTCGTATTTATCCACTGGTGGTTTTCGCTGTCGGAACTCCAAAACGGCCCAAAACATCGGTGTGTCCAATGCATGTCGCCTCCATTTCCGACAGACGTGCGATGCGATAGTAGGGAAGTGACGTCCACCTGGTCCTCCTAGTCCTTCTGCTGGCTGTTCTTCTTCTTTGTCCTTGTGCTCTTCCCAGCATTGACTGAAGATGATAAGGAGAATGTCGTATGGCAGATCAACGGCGAGGTTGGTCTCCTGCCCGTTTGGGAACCCGTCACGAGACGTCTGTGGGCTATCCACTGAAGTTGTGTCCCCCATTGTGATGTTATGTTGTACCACGTAAGTAGTCGGTAGTTGGAGGCTATAAAGGTGAGGTGCCGAGGCGATGAGGTGGAGAATACACGGGCGGATGACGCCATCCCGTCAAGTCTTGCGACATCTCGATTCTGAAAAAAACAACGCCGGACCTTCGCTTCGCTTCTCAAAAAGAGCACGATTACTTTCGTCAGGGACTTAAGCCGACAAAATCCCTCTTACCAATTAATTGGCACGATTCGCGTGCATACGCTTCATGGTCGTTAGGCAAATGCACTTCTGTTGACGGGACGGCACCGTGACACCGCGTCTGGCACCACGGAGAGAAGAGACACTAGATCCACGGAAGGAGGTAAAGGCGCGCGATGCAATCCATGCACACAAATGCACCGGTCTCACTCGTATGTTGATCACGATGTGGAGGCGTAGAGACAATCTGGCTGTGCGGAAGAGCTGGGAGAAGCCAGAGTGACGGCTTGTCGCGACGCCGATCAGGGTCCCTTCTCATGACTAACCATCCCCGATAGTACGACGAACCGGTGCGAGAGCTGAACTTGCTTTCGTATGGCTTGGACCGGGTGAGAGTGCAAGCTTTCGAGTGCGGAAGGAAACAAAACCACGAGGAGTTTTGATTTCGTAACGGAATGGCGTGACGTCATAAGCAAACTCGAGCGGCTTGTCCTCCGGGATTCCCGACGCACGGCTTCTCTGCTTCCGACAGCCACCTCCGGGTCCGAGCGTACTCAAACATCAACAAACAGTGAGAAACACCAATCAGATTCCAGGGAGAGCATTCCCGTTGAGACGATCGGGACTTCCAATATTTCTACATTTCAATGCTCCTCATCCACTCCTTATGGATAAAAATAGTAAGGGAATCCATGAGTGGCTCCTTCGAGTCCCACCAATTTAAACTCGACCAATCGCTTCAACGACTCCAGCTCATTGGCAGCTCCCGAAGGCCGGGGCGTCCAATTGCAATTCTGCACTGATATTCAGACCAGCGAGTTCATCCCTTCGCCTCTCCAACGCTGTTCTACGATTGACAACAAACTTTCAAGCGTATGCCCCAGGCATTGAACGAGAATTACATAACCAACGCAACCGTGGGCATACTATGCCGAGGCATGAGATGTGCGAGCCATGACCCCCAAATCTTCCAAATTCCGCGGAATTGAATGTCAGGCTCTTGACCTTCCGGTAAACCCGCTAAAGCCTCCTCCAAGTGAGCCGCTTTTTCGTTACCCTCAAGAGCGTGCCCTGAGCAACTTCCTACTAGCCGCAAGCTGACCAGCTGGGGCGAAGGTGTTAACCACGTGGCTGCTGCTTTGCCCGTTTGTGAACCTGACATGAGAAGGTTGTTGGCTACCCTTCTGAGCAACACAATCCGCTTCGGAGTTTTGGTAGGGATCCCGCGTTTTGTAGCGGGCTCGCAGAAAGGTTGGAAAGTTTAGGTGTCGAGGAGGCGGACATGTGGGAGGGCAAGGGAGACAGTGACGCGATGCTGCAAGCCTCACGATATCTCGATGTAAAGAAAGACTGGGATGTATTTGGCACTGGCGCCCTTATCAAGTTTTTCGGCGAGAGGGAAACCTGTCTAATTGTTCATATGATCTCGAGTACGATCACCGGCACCCTTCCCCCGGCTTTGAAGGCAGTCCGGGCTGGCCAACACCCGAGGAAAAACGAAGCTCGCAAAGACATTGTTACAGTCAAGAAAGGAAACCGACTCGCTATTTTACATGTAGGTACTATCCATCCATTCCCTCTCAACCAGGTCGTTGGCGTCTGAATAGCTGTAGCTGTTTAGGTCGATGAAGTCCAACCCGACAAACGGCTCCAGCGCCTCCAAATCGTCCTCCGTTCCTTCAGGGAAGTCCCAATCCTGCACGTTGATCAACGCCAGCGCATCCAGCCCTTCTGTTCTTTTCCGCCGCCCCGCGATGGAGACGAGATCTCTGAGAGTATAACCTACGCATCTTATCAATATCAACCAACGAAGTCGCGGACATTCTCTCCCGACACAAGAAAGGCGCGTCTGCTTTCCATCCCCGCCTTCAAGGTCCACATGGTCGAACGTCAAAGCCCTGAGCTCCGGCAAACCAGCCAACGCTCCTTCCAAGTGGGCCATGTTTTCCTTGTTAGCGTTAGGGGGGTTCCGTTCGGAGGGGAGGGGAGGTCGAGAAGAGTGACTTCCTCCGAGTCGCAAGCTGATGAGTTTGGGGAAGGGATGGTTCGCAGCGAAGTGCGGAAGACAGCATACTCCGACCACTGGTTCCCTCCTCCTTCGATCCACTAGGTATCGCAGGTTGGGTAGTATGAGGGACGATATGATCGTGTTCCGAGTGACTTGTGGGCCTTGGAGTGAGAGTTCAGTGAGGTTCTGGTGCGTGAACAGTGGAGCGGGGCAGGTTGGGATCCACTGCGTGCAGTCGATTTCAATGGGCAGATGGAGGTATCGACCGTCGTCGACACGAAGAACGCGGAGATCCGGAAACGACGAAAGGAATTCGTGGATGGTATGAACCTCTGAATCCGAGGTGTAGATGAAACGGTTCAGGATTTCCAATACTTGAAGCTTCTTGAGCCGAGCCGCGAAGAACTGGGAGGAATCTCCTTCTAGGGCGATGTGTCGCAAGTTGGGCGGCGTCCCGCCGTTCGGGAAGCCCTTGAACTTCCACTTTATCCGACCCATGGAATAGTAGAACCACCGATCATGGTTGTCCTTCACCACCTTTATCGTCTCCAACCTCTCTAGTTTCTCCGTCCCATCCTGGCCCATTCGATCAAAGATCAAACGGAGTATCTTGTCCGGCAAACCATGCACGCTAAGAGACCTCCACTGCCGGATGTGAGGTACCGTCAGCCGCATGATCTCTCTTGCATGCCTGATACTGGCTCGTTTGAATGGTTCCGAGCTGATGATGATGTCCAGCGGAGCTTCGCCCGACCTGTCTAGCCAAGCTTGGTATTTCTCCAAAGCAGGTACGGGTTGGCAGAACTCCAGGGTCGTCCAGAACATCGGTGTGTCTAAGGCATGCTGCCTGAACGTCTGGCAGACATGCGATGCGGTCGTGGGGAAGTGCGACCATTTTGCCTTCTCATGGTCCTTCAAGCATAGGATGAATATCGTGACGATGATGTCGTATGGGAGGTCGAGGATGTGAAGCCGGCCTTGGCTTTGGGACGTAGCTTGAGAAGATTTCTGCATGTCCATGGAGGTGTTTTAGGCGCGGCTAGATAGACCCGGTGACGGATCGGAAGGAATGCGACAATCCGAGTCACCTGAATTAAATTAAGTATGAGACTTAGAAGAAGAAATTGCTGGATGAGCACAGTCGATACCTAAAGGGCAAGTAGCAATGATCTTTAAAGTTATGGATACGTTCTTGACGCGTTTCGGTGGCAGGAACCTCTCCTCTAGCCAACTTGGGTTAAGCACTACTCGATCGATCAGTATACTTTGCTGTTTGATGCCGTTCGCTTTGTCCTCAGGAGATGAGAAGTTTTATTGTCACCGCAGAAATCTGATGCAATGTATTTGTTGGTTTGTCCTCAAGGTATGTTTGTCGATTCGATACTATCGGAGAGGTTTGCGGTGGAAGAGGGAAAACGCGGTCCTCCTTCGACTTCGCGCGGATCGATCCCTAAACTTCACCAGGCCACGCCATCCGTCCACGCGCAATCCTCCATTGCCCCTGTCCAGGAACCTCATAAGCCGTCAGATATTGATCGGGTGATCCCTCATTTGGGTCACGTTAACCTTCACCGACTGTATGTGTGTAATCTGCTCCAGCGTGTTTTGGGGAGATCGGCGCAATAGCTTTCATTTTGCATGGAGACAGAAATGGTTGATATGGGAAACGCTCTACTATCATCTTGCGCTATGTCAGATTTGATGTTCACTGACTAGCTCCACATGTCAAACGGTCATGGGAGGGCGGGGGGGAAAAAAAAGAAGAAGAGTAAGAAAAATCGAATGAACTTCTACGAAACTCTGAGCGTGATGTAGCAATGGTCCACGCTTCTCTAATACAGCGTCTATTACTCCCCAATAATAACGATCCGATTGGGGTATTTTTGTTTCCCTGAGATTGTTATGTTAAACCCAGCATCTCCCCCTAACCCCTGCTGTTTCGCTTCCTGATAAAGCCTAGAGAGTCTTGGCAGCCTATCACCTACCTCTACATATTGCAAGCAATTCGAGCCCATGCCTTTAAAGTCTTGTCGACTCTGAAGCACTTCTCGTAATTGTTTAAGCGCAAGCCCCGAGCAAAAGAGGAAGCTCAGTGTTTTCAACATAGGACACGTCCTTGACAGGCATGTCAAATGCCTGTTATGATCAAGGTCGACGGACTCCAAAGTCAAAGACTCGAGCCGCTGAAGCCCTGCCAACGCTCTTTCCAAAAAAACTCCATATTCCGCGAGTCGACCACAGTAAGTTTGCTGTTCCATCGTTGTCGTCCACATAATCGTAAGCTAAGGAGATTCGGATACGGATGACCTTGGGGGCTTGTACCATTATCGGAAGGCAGCATGGGTCGATGCGGGCGTCACTTCGATATCTGGTATAGAGTCGGCGGAGCGAAGGCAGCGCCAAGGCGCACACGATGGCAGTTATGTCGGATTCTTGTGAAATGAGACATAGTTCCTCGAGGGCGGAGTGCGTGGAGGGAGTGTAGGCTTCTCGGGGCAAACGCCAGAGGAATCTTCCACTTCGATGTGGAGAATACGGAGGTTGGGATGAGATGAAAGGATGTCTTGAACGACTTTTGCGTTATCGCGATGAGAGTTCGTGAAGATATTGCTGCTGGTGATGCTGAGTATTTGCAATTCCTTGAACCTATGGATGACGTAATCGTACGGAATTCTTGTTAGGACTACACGTTTCAAATTGTCCGCGTCTCCGTGGCGGAAAGGTTTGAACTTCCTGTCCTAACGGACAGGTCTCTCGTCGGGGATCCATCCTCTCTCGACGTCCAAGGTCTCCAACGACGGCAAGTGGACGTTGTTCAGTCGGTTAAATATCACCAGCCGAATCTTGAAAGGCACGTTGCTGACCCGAAGGGACCGTAAACGTTGGATATGGGGGAAAACGAGGCGCATTATCGCTTTGGCATGTTTAACGCTTGCCCCTTCGAACGGTTCCCAACCGATTTCGAGGTCAAATGGCACGTCCTTTGACCGCTCCAACCACGTTCGGTATTTTCAATCTCGGGTCTTGCTTCATGAAACTTCAATGAAGTCCAGAAACCTGGCGTGTCCAATGCGTATTGCCTCCAAAGCCGACATACGTGGGATGCCGGCACGGGGAAGTCGTCTCGGTGTTCATCATCTGGTTGGATCCAACAGAACGTGGAAATGTGGTAGAAGATGTCATATGGCATGTTGAGAATGTGGCATGTCCGATTTAGGTCGGGTAGAGATGTCGAATCCTGGTCGGGAGAGGTCAACGCAGGCTGTGGTGTGTCCGCCACCGAGTCGGTTGCCATCCCTTGCACGGTCGATGCAAGTTGCCGATACTGTCCTGGTCAAGTAGTGAGCCAAGGAACCAAGGAACGGGCGCCGAATGGTCCGCGCACCGCTGAAGTAAAGCTGTTGTGACCAGAAGGCAACCAACGACTTCGGATGCGTAGACAAACAGAGTTCAAACAATGGAGCCTTTCGCCAACAAAACTGCTAACGAAGACAGTGATGTATATGACTATGAGGCCCACGAGCGTTTTCGTCAGTCTTTTAGTTTTCAAAAGCGTGAGGCAACAATTACGATGCGATTTCCCCCTCTTCGACAAGGGGGCTTCCAAGGGGTAGCGGAGAATGAGGTAACTACCCGTAACGGTGACCAGTTACCGGATGTCAAAATAGCCACATCGAAGGGAGGGGAAGAAAGGAGGAAGAATAAGAAGAATCGAATGAACTCCTACGAACTGTCAGCGTGTTGTAGCAGTGGTCCACGCGTCTCTAATGCAACGTCTATTCCGTGCCAATAATAACTATCCGATGAGAGTGTTTTTGTTTCTCTGAGATTGCTATGTTAAACCCAGCATCTTCCCCCAACCCCTGCTCTTTCGCTTCCAAATGAAGTCTATAAAGGGTTGGCAGCTGATCATCTACTTGCACGTGCTCCAGCGAATTCGAGCCCATGCCTTTAGGGTCTCGCCGACTCTGAATCACAGCTTGTAATTCTTTGAGCGCGAACCCCGAGCAATAAATGAAGCTCAGTCTTTTCAACATAGGACATGTCCTTGATAGGCATGTCAAATGCCTATTATGATCCAGGTCGACAGACTCCAGAATCAAGGACTCGAGCCGCTGAAGCCCTGCCAACGCTCTCTCGAAAAACTCCATATTGAGCGAGTCGACCGTGGAGTGGACGCGGTCCCATAGTTGTCGACCACATAATCGTAAGCCGAGGAGATTCGGGTAAGGATGACCTTGCGGAGCTTGTGCCATCATCGGAAGGCAGCATGGGTCGATGCGGATGGCTTTTCTAGATGGGTAACAGATTCGGCGAAGCGAGGGCAACACCAGGGCGCACGCGATGGCAGTTACGTCGGACTCTGGGGCAGTGAGAGACAATTCCTCCAAGGCGGAATGCGTGGTAGGAGGGATAGAAGGATTTTCGGGGCAAGGACGGTAATATTGCTCTGTGCCTATATGGAGGCTACGGAGTTTGGGAAGAAGCGAAAGGATATTTTGAACGGTTTTTGCATTATCGTGATGAGAGCTTCTGAAGACGTTATCGTTGGTGATGCTGAGCGTTTCCAAACTCTTGAATCTATGGATGACGTAATCGTACGGAATCCTTTTGAGGGCTATGTGTCTTATGTTGGCCGCATCTCCTTGGCGTAAAGGCTTGAATTTCCGGTCCGTAAGAACGGGTTCCTGGTCTGGGGTCCATCCTCTCTTTACGTTCAAGGTCTCCAACGACGGCAAGTGAACGTTGTTCAGTTGATCAAATATCACCAGCCGAATCTTGAAAGGCACTTTGCTGACATGAAGGGACCGTAAACGTTGGATATGGGAAAATACGAGGCGCATAATTGCCTTAGCATGCTTGATGCTCGCGCACTCGAACGGCTGCCGACCGATTTCGAGGTCAAATGGCAAGTCCTTCGACCGCTCCAACCACGTGCTGTACTTTTCAATCTCTGGGACTGAGTTATGGAACTTCAATGAAGTCCAGAAACCTGGCGTGTCCAATGCGTATTGCCTCCAGAGCCGACATACATGGGATGCCAGCACGGGGAAGCTGCCTTGGTCGTGGCCTTCTTGGAGCGAGAAGGACGTAGAAATGAGGTAGAAGATGTCATATGATACGTTGAGAATGCGGCATCTCCGATTTGGATCGGATAAGGTTGTCGACTCTGGTCTGGATAGGTCGACTTGGCGTCGAGTGTGTCCATCATAAGGTTAGTCGCCATCTCTTGCACGGTCGATGCTAGCTGTCAATTTCCTCCTAGTCCAGTAGTAAGCCAAGTGGTTCAGGTACGAGAGGCGAATCATCGACACACCGATGGAGTGAACCGTTTAGAGTACAAGCGGTTATCGGGAAATGTGTAGACAAACAAGTCCCCAAACAAACCGCCAGCTGACCCAGCTGGAGCCTGGCCAGGAACCTTTTGCGCTAGAATGCTTACCGTTACAGTGTTGTATGAGTGTTTTCACCGAACTTCGAAAGGTGACGTAGAGAGTGGGATGCGGTTTTTGCCTCTTCCAACTCAAGGGGTGGAAGGATGATAGATAAGGTCGTTAGGAGGGGCTGAGCGATTTTCGCCTCTGATATTCTGCGCTCTTTCTGCCGTTGCATAACCGGGTTGCATTTCCGCTACCGTTTTTGCGCTATAGAAGAGGGTTTGAATGTTTTGGGTTTGTTGCCGTTCCGCCTGCGTAAATATTGTGCTCGGCGGTAGTACGTGCTTGCAACGCCGCCGCCCTCCAAGAAAGGCCAAACAAATCGCCACATTTTCCCCAGCGGATCGCTAATGCTGCGACAGCAGTGATTCTCGGCTTAATTCAGTCCGTAGTTTTGAAAAACGTGGGCTGAAAAGTAGGATGCAATTATCTTGCTTTAAGAACAAGGCTTCAAAGGGTAGCGGAGAAGGAGTTGTTGAACCCGGCGCGCTCGAGTGCCTGTTGACTTTTCGCTCAACCTCTCCTAATCTTTCTTCCGTAGTGAAAACCGGATCTCATTTTTGCTACGGTTTATCGTGAAATATCAGGGTACGAGACCTGTCAGAATATCGCCATTTCGCCACATTTCGCTGCGGAAATCTGGGGTTGCTCCCGTGACCATACCCTAGGTGTTTGTTTACAAGGCCGCTGTGCCGAAGAGGAGTAAGACTGAAATGAGCTATGAAGAAACGTTCTCACAGGACCTTGACGGTGCCAACACATCCAATACACAACTGTTCGCCAATTACAACTATCCGATGGAGGTTATTCTTTGATATCGTAATGTTAAAGTCCGGATCTCCTCCCAAGCCATGTTCTATCGCTTCCTCGTGAAGTCTGCGGAGTTTGTACATGGGACCATTGATGTGAACTTGCTCCAAGGAATTCGAACCCATGGCCTTGAGGTCTCGCCGACCCTGGATTATAGCTCGCAGTTCCTTGAGCACAAGTCCGGCACAATAGACGAATACTAGCCGTATTAACCGTGGGCATGTCCTCGTTAGGGGCTCTAAATGTTTGTTATCCTCCAAGTTGACTTGGTCTAGAGTCAAAGACTCGAGCTTGGGAACTCCTGCCAATGTCCTCTCTAGATACTCCATGTTAGGCGAATTGACCGTAGGTTCCCCGGATGCTTGTCGCCCATTCAGTTTCAAGCCGACGAGATTTGGACAGAGATGACTTGGTCTAGCGTGCGCCATTGTCGGAAGGCAGGATATGCTGATAGGGAGGTCCGTTCCAGGCGAGCGACCGAGTCGGCGGAGTGAGGGTAAACTCAAACCTCAGATAATAGTGTCTATGTCATCCTGAGAAGCGTTGAGATATAGCTCTTCAATGGAGGAGTGCGTCAGGGGAGGTAGTGTGAAGGTCGACTGTATTGAGCGCGAGTCTGGGAAATATTCTCTGTCGATGCGAAGGGTGCGGAGATCTGGGAGGAGCGAAAGGATGTCTTGAACGGTTTTCACGTTCTCATGACTCGAGTTGCTGAGGACATTTCAGTTGATGATATCGAGCGTTCTCAATTTCTTGAACCTGTGGATGACGTAATCGGACTGAATTCTTTCGAGGGCCACATGCCTCAGGTTTGGCGCATCTCCATAACAGAAAGGTTTGAACTTCCGCTCCGTCGGGTGGCGTGGCTCGTCGAAGGCCCATCCCCACTTCACGTCCAAAGTCTCCAACGAAGGCAAGTGAACATCGTTCAACCGGTCGAAGATCAATTGGCGGATCTTGAAGGGAACGTCCCTAACTTGGAGGGACCGGAGACGGTGGACGTGAGGGAAAATGAGGCGCATGATTGCTTTGGCATTCTTGACGCTTGCTCCCTCGAATGGCTGCCAACCAATTTCAAGGTCAAATGGTGAGTCCTTTGATCGCTCCAACCACGTGCTGTACTTTTCAATCGCGGGGAAGGGGCGCTTGAACCTCAATGAAGTCCAAAAGCCTGGGGTGTCCAAAGCGTGTTGCCTCCAGAGCCGACATACGTGGGATATTGCAACGGGGACGTTATGTTGTGTTTGCGGCGGAGTTTGGGCCCAAGTGAAACCGAAGATCAAGTACAAAATGTCGTATGGGAGACCGAGAATGTGACATGTTTGATGAACGTTTGATAGAGTTCCGCACTCCTTAAAGAGGTAGTCGGTCGATCTGGATTCTGATGCATCGGTCGCCATCCCGCATGTATGGAGTTGAGACGTCCTTTCAATGTCGTCCTACTGATATATTAAATGAGGATATAAGTTTATGCAGTTGAATCATCCGACAAACCGATGGTAGGTAGGTAGATGGAAAACCTATACCTACGCAACCAGAACGTAGACAAACAAAGCCCAAACAAGGCATCCCACTGCTCATACCGTCTCCAGCATCCGCAAGTCTCGTACAATATCTATTCCTTGCAAATTATAACAATCCGATTGGTGAAGATCGATGGAGTCATTACGGTAAAGTCTTCACCTTCCTCTAAACCGTGTTCTTTCGCTTCCTCTTGAAGCCTCTGGATCTCTGAGACCGAATCAAACACGTGCATGTATTCTAAGGAACTTGAGCCTAAACTCTTTGAGTCTCGCCGGATTTGGATCATAGCTTTCAGCTCCTTAAGCGTGAGCCCAGAGCAACGGACGAATTCCAGCCTTTTTAGCCGAGGGCATGTCCTCGTGAGGCACCTCACATGCTTGTTATTCTCCAAGTCGACAAGCTCCAGAGTCAGAGACTGAAGCTGGGGAAGTCCTTTCAATGCCTTCTCGAAGAACTCCATATTGAGCGCGTCGGCCGTAGAATGGGGCATGTCGTATGTTTGTCGTCCTAATAGTCGCAAGGCAAGAAGGTTCGGATACGGGTAATCAGGTCTCGCTTGCGCCATTGTTGGCAGACAGGATATACCGATGGGCAGGTTCGTTCCCGGTTGGATGTACAGTCGGCGGAGCGAAGGTAAGACCGAGGCGCAGACAATGGCGTTTACGTCCTCTACGGGGCCAGAGAGAACAAGCTCTTCAAGAGAAGAGTGTATGGAGGGAGGTTGCACAAGGGTTTTCGAGGTTCGCTTTGAGAAATCGTCTCTGCTGATGTGGAGACTACGGAGATCTGGGGAAAGCGAGAGGATATGTTGAACGGCTTTTGCATTGTCGTGGTGAGAGGACCCGAAGATATTCCTGCTGGTGATGCTGAGCGTTTTCAAGTTGGTGAACCGATGAATGACGTAATTGTACGGAATCCCTTTTAGGACTATATGCTTCAAGTTGGTTGCATCTCCATGATGGAAAGGCTTGAATTTCCGGTCCGTTAGAGCAGGTTTTTCATCGTCGGTCCACCCTCTCTCCACGTGTAAGGTCTCCAACGAGGGCAAATGGACATTGTTGAGTCTGTCAAATATCACTTGTCGAATCTTGAAAGGAACCTCGACAACTCGGAGAGACCGAAGACGTTGAACATGGGGGAAGATAAGGCGGATTATCGCCTTGACGTGCTTAATGCTTGCACCAGTGAACGGCTCCCAACCAATTTCGAGGTCGAATGGGGTGTCCTTCGATCGCTCCAGCCACGTACGATACTTTTCAATCTCCGGGATCGACTTCCGGAACTTCAATGAAGTCCAGAAGCTTGGGGTGTCGAATGCGTATCGCCTCCAGTACCGACATACGTGGGATATTACGACAGGGAAGTCGTGCTTGTTGTGAACTACTTGAGTAAAGATGAGGTACAGGATGTCGTATGGTAGGCTGAGAATGTGGCTTGTTCGGTGAGGGAAGGATAGAGCTTCGGACCTCTTTGCAACGTTGTGGGTCGACTTGGCATCTAGAACGTCTGTAACCATCTCTTGCGCACTCGATGCTGATCGTCTACGTCGTCCTAGTCGAAGGATTAGCGAGGCCATTAATTCTATGCAAGCAGAATCATTCTACGTACTGACAGAGCAAGTCGTTTACAGCACAGCGACGATTTGACCAGCAGGTAGACAAACAAAGCACAAACAAACGGTCACCTGTCCTGTGCGCGCGACTAGCTATACCCTGTCAACAACAACGATTTGCGCTCGATTGGTCTTTGAAATTGCGATGTTAAAGTCCGGATCTTCTCCCAATCCCTGTTCTTCCGCTTCTTCATGAAGCCTCTGGATCCTTGGCGCATCATCGACTATATGTACATACTCCAATGAATCCGACCCCATACCCTTCGGGCCCCGCCGACTCCGAACTGTAGCTCGCAGCTCCCTGAGCTCAAACCTGGAGCAAAAGATGAGTGCAAGCCTCTTCAATCGAGGGTATGTTCTCGCAAGGCAGATCAAATGCTTGTTATCCTCCAGGTCGACGTGGGTGAGAGTCAGAGACTCGAGCCACGGGACCCGTGCCAACGCTCGCTCCAAAAACTCCATATTACGCCCCTTAAACTCGGGGTGAGGCTTGCCAAATCCATCCCGTCCATTCAATGTCAGGCTGATGAGACTTGGGTACGAATGACCTGGAGGAGCTTGCGCCATTCTTGGGAGGCAGCATATGCCAATAGGGAAGTCCAGTTCGGATTGACGACGTATTTGGCGGAGCGAAGGTAGCACCAAGTTGCAGAATATGGCGTTTGAATCTCCTTGGGAAGCGTTGAGATATATATACTCGAGGGTGTTGTGCGTGAGCGGCGGTAGCTGAGGGATCCCGGAACCCAATTCTGCGACACGTTCTTGGTCGATGCGAAGAGTATGGAGATGTGGGAGGAGCGAAAGGATATCCTGAACGGCTTTTACGTTGTCAGAGCGGGAGCCGGCGAAGATCTTTCTATTAACGATGCTGAGCGTTTGCAAGTTCTTGAACCTGTGGATGACGTAATCGTACGGCACGTTCTTGAGGATAACATGTTTCAAGTTGGCCGCATTTCCGTGAATGAAGGGCTTGAATTTCCGGTCTGCCAGTGAGGGCTTCTCGTCAACGTGCCATCCCCTCTCGATGTTCAAGGTCTCCAGCAATGGCATTTGAGTATTGTTCAGTCGGTCAAATATCACTTGTCGAATCTTGAAAGGAACATTGCTGACTTGGAGAGACCGAAGACGGTGGGCGTGAGGGAAGATAAGGCGCATTATCGTCTTGGCGTTCTTGAGGCTTGCTCCGATGAAAGGCAGCCAACCGATCACGAGATCGAACGGCGAGTCCTTGGATCGCTCCAGCCACGCGCGATACATCTCTATTTCAGGGGTTGCACTCTCGAACCTCAATGAAGTCCAAAAGCTTGGGGCGTCCAATGCGTATTGCCTCCAGAGCTGACATACGTGTGACATAACGGTGGGGAAGTCGTGCTTTCTGTGGTGTGTTTGATCCAAGCTAAAACTGAAGATGAGATACATAATGTCGTATGGTAGGCTGAGGACGTGGCATGTTGGATGAGGGTGGGATAAAGCCTCGGGCCCGTTATCGAGGTTGTTGGTCAACTTGGGATCTAGAAAGTCAGTCGCCATCTCTTGCACGCTTGATGCAGGTCGTTGATACCATCATAGCCAGACAATAGGTCAGTCTATAAGTTTATGAAAGCTGAATCATTGGCGTACTGATAAAGGGGTCGTTTCCAACAGCAGTAAACAAGAAAATGACAGGATATAGACAAATAAAGGCCAAACAAACCGTCCCGCCGCCCCCTGCAGTGGTGTCTGACTTCTTTTGTACAATCTCTATTGCCTGTCGACAACAACGGTCTACTCACTGCCAACAACAACAATTCGATACCCAACAGTCGTTGATATCTCTATATTAAAATCCGGATCTCCCCCTAAGCCATGCTCTTTCGCTTCTTTGTGAAGCCTCTGGATCGTCCATTTGTCGTCAGTTACGATCACAGATTCCAACGAATTTGAGCCCATGCCCTCAGGGTCTCGTCGCTGTCTGATCACAGCTCGCAGCTCCTTGAGCACAACCCTGAAGCAGGAAGAGATTGAAAGTCTTTTCAATCGAGGACATGTCCTCGTAAGGGACATCAAATGCTTGCTATCCTCCAGGTCAGCATATAAGAGGATCAAAGACTCAAGCTGCGGTAATCCTGCCAAGACTTGCTCCAAAGACTCCATATAACGCCGAGCTACCGGGGGTTCGGGAGTTCTGTACGACGGCTCTCCGGCCAATCGCAAGCTGATGAGGTTTGGGTATGGGTGACGAGGGTGAGCTTGTGCTATTGTTGGGAGGCAGTGTATACTGATGAAAAGGTCCATTCCGAGTCCGTGTTGTTGACGAAATTGACGGAGCGACGGCAACGTCAAGTTGCAGATGATTGTATCTACGTCGTTTTGCGAGACGTTGAGATACATCTCCTCAAGGGCACAGTGCGTCAAAGGAGGTAGTACCGGTATCACCGACTGTCGCTCTGAATAGTGCTCCCGCTCAAGGCCAAGGCGAAGAATACGGAGATTTGGGAGTTGCGAAAGGATCTCTTGAACAGTTTTTGCGTTGTCACGACTGGAGTTGCTGGCGACGTTGAAGATACTGAGCGATTCCAGGTTCTTGAACCTGTAGACGACGTAATTGTACGGAACCCACTCGAGATCCGCATGTCTCAACTTGGACGCATCTCCGTGGCAGAAAGGCTTGAATTTCCGGTCTGAGATGGAAGGTTTTTCGCCGGTAGACCATCCCCTCTGGACGTGCAAAGTCTCCAGTGACGGCAGGTGAACATTGTTAAGTCGGTCGAATATCAATTGTCGAATCTTGAAAGGAACCTTAGTGACGCGGAGGAACCGGAGACGTTGAACGTGGGAGGAAATGAGGCGCATTATTGCCTTGGCGTGCTTGATACTTTCTCCGACGAAAGGCTGGCAACCGATCTCGACTTCGAACGGCGAGTCCTTGGATCGCTCCAGCCACGTGCGATATTCTTCAATCGCAGGAATGGCGTTCTCGAACTTCAGCGAAGTCCAGAAGCCAGGGGTGTCCAATGCGTACTGCCTCCATAGCCGACATACATGGGATATCACGACAGGAAAGTCCTGTTGTCTGTGACTTGCTCGGTCCCAGCTGAAGTTGAAGATGAGGTATAGAATATCGTATGGCAAGTCGCGAACGTAGCATGCGCGATCCGGATAGACCAAAGCCCCTGTGGCTCGGCTGTTACTCGATTCAGGGTCCGGTCCACCAGGCATCTCGAGCCCGGTTCAGGGGTCGCCTTAAATCTTTCCCAGTCCAAGAGTAAGTTAGCTCATAGAGGGTGCAGTCGATCCATCTCTCATACCGTTGCAAGGGAGGCGGTTTTGACGTAGAAGAATCGAGTGATTACCAAGAGCGTAGACAAACAATGGCCTGACAAACTCTCTCCTATCGCCAAGTGTCTCATGACCAGGAGAGGTACTTGCGATATCACCATCCCGATAGTAGAGAACAATTAGCGAAATCCACGAGTCTACGTCCTTCCCTTGTCAGCTATCCACGGAGCATGCCGTCAACTTCTCACACCGATCATGTATTGCGTCCCAACCCCACTTCCGTCACCTTTACTTATTAACAAATATCTCAGGGTTCATGATCAGTTTGTTTTGGATTGAACCAGGGTTATTCACGGCATTGACGAGTCCACAGTTGACTTAGATTACGGGAAACCTTAGTTCCCTACCTCCCATACGTCATACATCACGTGGAGCTTCGGCGTTTTGACAAAGAATTAGCGTCATGACCTGGAAGGGAGCTTTGAGTACCTTGCTTCCTTTCCAATCCGAGTAAGCGTTTAACCTTGTTTCCATGCCGGATGTCCCCTTATACGAAACAGGCTGAGCTGTAGCCTCATTTCTTGTTAGAAATTTGGCAGCATGCCACCCCCGCCAACTTGGTCATGTGGGCTAGACCGCCGAACGATATGTGTATCTCGAGGAACATAGCAACCAAGTGTTAGGAAAATACAGAAAGCAACAAAATAGAATCCTGACAGCAAGGAGAGTTCTATCAGCTCCGTGCACCAACCGCGCAGTATATCCCTACTCCTCCAGTGAACAGGTGTCCGTTCCTCTACCCGTTCATTCACGAAGAGGAGGCACGCTTGACACCGCTTCTTGGCCCCGCGTTGAAGGGTAACCGCGGTTCTGGTCTTCAGTTGCGATTCCCACATCAGTGCATGTACCAGGTTGATTCGACGACTGAGCATTGCTACGTGGGATTGGCGGCTGCAAAGCTGGAATCGCTTGGACCGGGCAGGGTGAATGGGTGTAGGAACGACTGGCAATGTTCTTAGTCGACATCGGTCTTCGTCACGCATCGAAATGAGCGGCCACGCCGCGCAAGAGGTGTCCCGGAACAGACTCACACGATGGTTTAACGCGTATATTCCTTTTGATTGGAGTACGGCCGCTCGAGAACAGATTGAGAGGGAGTGAGCGATGACAAGGGGGACTCGATGGAAAGGCCGTGAATCGTATAAGTAATGACTGAGGTCGTGCAGCCCTACTTTTTATCCCAAATCAACTTGTTCGAATAGCAATTGTGACTGAAATTCACGAGAATATACTCTCCCACAGACCGTTAGGCCCAAATACGCAGTTGGTCGCCTCCAAGTTAGCCGGAGCCCGGATCCAGAGCTACGGCCGGAATACCCCTTATTTTCTGTGGGGTATTGTTCCTTCCCCTACCACACTCGCAGTTATGTCTGTTCCGACAACGAAATGACGGCAATTTCCTTACGATATCTCCTATGACTCAATAATCCGTAGTCTAGTGTTTGAGTACAGGGAATGTGCTTCGGCGGCCCTAGGTATTACATGCATTTGCACAACATGGTGCGGTCCGGAGGATTGGATGTGCTTAGCACGATTTCTGCCTAACATGGATCACCTGACCAGCCTTCATTAACTCTTCAATTCCAAACATACCGATGTCCACAGCGTCTAACTTTAATATGCCCTGAGCTCAACGGCCGTTACCGTACGGCGACCAGGACACCAAGGCCCAGGGACGAGTCGCGAAGGCTCGCAGCGTTCCACGCTCTGAACCGCCTTGGCCCCCTGACATCCGAGAACTTTGGAACGTTGTCAGTCGAATGGTTGTAGGCTAGTTCTGGCTATCGGAGTTCGTTACACCTTCAGATTCAGTCAAACAAGCTGGGACATTGGACGCCGTCCGCCAGAATGAGGGCCGCATGATCATTACGTTTGGTTTGGGCATTCTATTTCGGTAGCGTCTACTAAAAACCGATGGTCTAGAGCAAACTGAATGCCGCTAGGGTGTCGTTCTCGCTGAGCCGTGATTGCCATCGGCTACTTTACGAATAGCCTTGCTTATCTTCCCAGACCCGTCGCTCATCTACTCACCACTCACATTCCTTCGGATGCGTAGGTTTCAAGTATCTATGACGAATTTCACCATCCGTGTGATATCTCCATGGTGACCGCTTCCCTGATGGCGTGCAATGCATTAGCTAATAACATCAATCGCATTTTCTATCCGGAAAACATACATGCAGCACCAGTTAGTGTGAGACCGATCTCCCTCGCCCTGTGTGGGACATAGCTATCTCATGGCTATCATTTCCCTGATACACCCTCCTTGAAGATCTCACCCTGGTTGGAAGACGACTCTCGTGCAGCACATCTGCAAGTTCGACCCGAAAGAACGCCCTCTTACGGAGCTGCATAGTTGGCTGGAATGGCTGATACGTCTACGGAATATGATCTGGTCGGGGCCACTTCAAGGCCCTGATGCCGTGGTAATGCATGTCTTTATAGGCCGTCTCACAACCTCAATGGACTTTTACCACAGCAGGTATATCTTATATTCAGAAAACCCCCATGAGGGCCGATATGTCGTTCTTGCACTCTCCGGGGTTCTCTCAGGGATCGCTGGTCGCCGCTCGCGTGTACCATTTCCTCCACTGCCTGGGCACGCGGTTTGGCTTATTGAAAATGGAAAATAGAATTTCGGTGATATACTCCGACGCGCTTGCAACTGATGCTTTAGCCAACTAATTCTAGTTATGAGGCTTATCAATGCTGGTATCATGTAACACCGATGGTGGTCATCCTTGGGTTTAAGCCCATTCCCCAGAGCCTACCTCCGATCGAGCCTCCCCAACGGCTCCCTGATGTTTCATCAGACAACGCCGTCTCAGCTCGGAAAACTTCAGCTTCCTCTATGCCGGACTTGCGGTCTCCAGTGGACTCGTGACAAGTGTTAGCGGGACCATAACGGTCACCAAGAGGGAGGTAGAAGTGCCGACAACGAGCGAGAAGCATACCCGAAGATCCACTCGGAACAGCTAACTCTAAGTAAATTTTGATCTTTCAATTACAAGGTGCTGAACGAGCACGTCTCCTTCTCCTCATATTACGCGACAACCGGACACTCTACGCCGACGTTATGGCCGTGAAGAGGTGAGAATGGGCTTCTCTTAGAACCGTCATGAGCTGTTCACTTTGCAGACGAATCGAGCGTGTCTGGATGGCACAAGCAGTCGCTCGCGCGTCGGTGAGACAAACAACAAGCGCGAATCGTTTTGTGGTCCCTGCGGCCAACTGAACCGGCTCACATCAAAAACATTCATTCTAAGATAAAGGGCCATGAAAAAACAATCAAATATCTACGATAGACTAGAGTGTGAATGAATATCGGGATGCTGTCCTGGTTTCGACATCAGGGCCTCAACGACTACCGAATACAATACTCGGACATTCCTCGCCATCTCCAAGTTAGCTCCTATTCAATATCCACAAGAACAATACAACCATGCCTGGTCTTTGAAATACCCCTACTAAATTCCGTTCCTGCTTCACCGTCTTGTTCCCTCGCTTGTTCGACGAGCCTTTGGATCCTGTAAGGCCAGGGGTCCTCGACGGAAACGTACCTCAACGAATTTAAGGTAGGGGCTTCTTCTCGCCGTCGAACCACGGAACGAAGTTCCATGAGTGTGAATCCCGAGCAACAAAACAAGACCAGCTCTTTTAGCCGGGGGCACGACCTTGTCAAGCAAGCGATATGTTTGTTGTTGTCAAAGTCGACTTGTTCGAGGTTCAGGAACTCCAAGCAAGGAAGCCCAGCTAAAGCTGCCTCCAAAAACGCCATATGAGAGGAGTGGGCGGAGTCAACTTGGGTGTCAGGATTGTGTCCACCCGCCAACCTCAAGTTGAGGAGGTTCGGGAATGGATGATTTGACGCCGGTTGAGCTAGTATGGGTAGACAGCAAGCCCCTACGGGCAAACCGGAATCGATATCCCGACGCAAATGACGCAGGGAGGGCAGTATTATGGAGGAAATGATGAAATTTGTGTCGTGCTGCGTGACATAGAGGGAAAGTTCCCTGAGTAAATGGTGTGTAATTGGAGGCAGACTTGACTGGAACAAACGCATGTCGCTGAGTGCTGAGGATCCACCATCCATAGGGAGAAACTCTCTGTTGATACGAAGAGTTTGGAGCTTGGGGAGAGCCAAGAGTATCCTTTGCACGGTTTCGGCATTGTCGCGAGCAGATGTACCGAAAAGATACCTGTCCGTGATGTCCAGAAGGTGTAGATCACCGAACCGGTGAATGAAGTAATCATATGGAATCCTCCTGAGGACCACCTCCTTCAAGCGTGGTGCTCCCCCTTTTGCAAAGGGCCGGAATTTCCCTTGGTGATGTGTTGCGAAGAGGTACCATTCCTTCTCGATGTCGATAGTCACCAACGACGCACAACCGACTTCGTTGAGTCGATCAAAGATCAACCGTCGTATCTTGGGAGGAACTTGGTCCACGCGGATAGATCGCATGCGTTGAACGTGAGGGACGATTAGTCGCATAATTTCCTTCGCATGTTTGGTGCTCGCACTTTCGAATGGCTGCCAGCCAATGTCGAGGTCGAAAGGGACGTCCTTTGATCGCTCCAACCAGAGACTGTACTTTTCGATCTCCGGAAACCGCCTCTGAAACGTCAATGACGTCCAAAAGTTTGGGTTCTCCAACGCGTACTGCCTCCACAGGCGACAAACATGCGATGCCACGATAGGGAAGCCTCGTAATCGCTCGTCTGCTTGATCCCAACAGAGCAGATAGACGACGTGCACGAGGTCGTAAGGAAGGTCAAGGATGTGGAAGGGTCGTTTATTCTGACAGCTGGAGGCTTCGAGTCCTTGGCTTGTGGTTTCCATAAACGTCGTGTCCTCCAAAACCCCGTGTTGCTGATCCTTGCGAGTACTCTGCCGTCGTTAGGAGCCTCTCTTGTGGAGAAGACAAAATATACGCATGAGGTAAGTTACCCGTGTAGCCCGAGAGGAAACATATGACTCACAAGGTTGCGCTTCACAAAGAATGGGAGGAAAGCGAGCGACAGGGTGGCTGTGTGGTTGAGCAAACAGCACCAAACATCCCATGCCGTTTCCTCCTTGCTGAGCGCCGCGCGAATTCAGCTCGGCAGCTGAAACAGCCTTGCAAACCTAAGGCCCTGAGATTCAACTCCTAGTGTGGTGCAGGCGACCGCGAGGCAGGGAATGCTAAAACGCAAAACTAATTCGGAAGGGGTTAAAGTGTCTCACCGCCAATCCTCGGCCAAGCCACAAGCAGTTAGCCTCCTCGGATCCAATGACGACTTGACAATTAGCATTGACACAATTAGGACAACAGATAGATCCACATACATGTCAACCAGTACAGGATAATAAATAGGCTACGAAACCACGATGTAAAATATTTAAACGAACAACAGCACAGTTGGGTCCAGCCCGCTTTTCACATTGCAATTGGCACATTTTCCTTATCTTCCACAGATACAGAAGTTGCGGCTGAAGGGCGTATAGGTGACACAGGGACTGGAAGGCGGATGGGTGACGCAGGAGGTGGAACTTCTGCGAAACTGGCGTCCGTTTCCGCGATGCTGAGATTGCCTATCAAAAATTCCACCTCGGCCTCTTCCATGATGTTGGATGGCCTAGAGCGACTCTGCGACTTTGTCAATGGTGCCTTTTCTGCAAATGACGACACTGAGGCTTTCTTTTGGGGTGTCGGGATTCGGGTCGGAGGGGGCGAGGCTGTTGGTTGCGTCTCCGACAGAGGGGATAGGGCAGGTCGGAATGTGTTCAGGCTTGGAGCAGAGTTGGACGGCGTCAAGAGGCCTGCTCTTGATGAGTTGATATGACAATCGATCTCTCGGACAAACCCGACCAGTGCGATCTTCTCTTGCTCGACTTTGGCTCGCATCTATCGCGAAAGTCCGAATTGAGCAGCCCGCCAAGAAAGAGTTTAGGTTAATTGTACCTGCTTCTCCCTTTCGAGTGCCATCTCCAACTCTTCGATATAGCTGGATTTATCTTTGAGAGTATCCTCCAAAGCCTCGACCTGCGGCTTCCACTCCTTCTCAACGTCCTCCTTGACTTGTCTCAGGGGAGCACCCAGGTTGTCCTCGTATCCGCGAGTCACGATCTCGAGTTCCTTGACCGTCTTTCGTAGCTCGTCGATGAGTCGGTCCTTCTCGGTCTCTGGTGCATCGTGAGGGAGCAACGGACGGGCAGACAGCGATGCTTCAAGAGAGAGGATTTGGTTCGCTTGGGATTCGATCGTCCGTTTGGCAGATAGCAGTTGCTCTTGGAGTTGGAATGGAGCTAGGTCGAAGTCGAGTTTGGAGGGGCTGGCAGGTCGAGACTGCAAAGAAGGCGATTTCAACACTCGACCTCAAATCGGTGGGATTTGAAACGCGACGTACCTCTCCCTCGGGATCTCCAACGTTGTTCTGCGTCAAGATTAGCCTTGTAAGCTGCTTGATCCGGGAGCTCAAATCGTTCATAGCCTTATTCTCATCCATCTTTTCTCTCTCGCTAAGCCTCCTCTTGGCCTTGGGTGCAGTGACCTCGCGTTCGCGCTCCGCAAGTCTCGCCTTGAGGTCTTCAATCTCCTTCCGGTAGCGCTCAATAAGAGCATCGGTGTCCATGATCTCCTTGCGCGTGGCGTTGAGCTGCAAGGTGTGAGAAGCGGTCAGGTGAGGTGCAACCAAGGAGCGGGAGTTGGAACGTTACTCACGTGCACTCTCTTGACTCTCGAGGCGAACTGTAAGGTCGACGTCGACTCGGGAACCGAAGCTGGAGAGGGGTTCAACGTGCACACGACCGAAATACGAGCATTGCCGGATAAGGAAGGCTGAAGCAGCTTCGTGAGTTTACTATTCCGGAACGGTACGAAATCCCTATTGTGATGGTCAAGGTAAGGTGAGAATTCACTCTCAGATCTATCGCACGCGGTGACCCACGCACTTTTTATGCTTCGAAGCGTTTTCAGCTAGGGTCCCGATGACCGTCCCCAGAGTGAGCAAGCTCTGGTTGATGTACTTGCCCTCATTCGTGCGTTCCTTGTCACTGGTGGCTCTTTCCGAGCCGGCGAGGTCGATGAGGCTCTGTCGCGGAAGGGTCAGTGAAGTCACGTTCGGAAATTGGACGCAAACGTACGAGCGTCGACGTCCTAACCGAGCGCCCGCCCTTAGCTTGCAGTCTGCTTCCACCTGGAGTCATGGGG
>WSUI01000271.1:0-38162 GCA_019633595.1 Tulasnella sp. UAMH 9824
GACCTGAGAATGGAAATATCTCAAGGGTCCAAGGGTCTCACCCCGACTGTGCTGTTCCAGGAGTCAACGACCTTGAGTTTTGTTGGAGCGCTTGTCGCCTTGTGTCTCTCCTGATAACCTGAGTAGTCCTTGTCCGGCCGTGTGTGTCCAAGTCCAGATCGGGTGGCGGGGAGAAGGTCGGTGCCGTACAAACTTTCTTGTGACCAGTCGGGACAGTCGTCGAGGCGCGAGAAGAGAGGCGGAAAAACGTTCCACTGACGCTGCGGATATTGGCGAACGATCCACAAACCAGCAGTTCTCTGGCGGAGAAGAAGCGAAAGCGACAGTGAGGAAGAGCAAAAGAGTAAGGGAGAAAGCAGGAGAAGGGAAAACCGACGGGCGACGCTCAACACAACCCCGACCAGACCGCAACGCCCCGAGAGCTCACTCACTCAGCTGAGCAGCCACACAACACACAGGGTTTGTTAGGAAAAGGAAGTAAAGAAACGAGTACAGGAGGTCACGGGGGTTCGGCGGACGAAACCTGGTGCCACGGGACCAGGGAAATGACCAGTCAAAGTTTTTCGCCTGCGCGCGTTCCAAGCTAGCGTAGCCCATCGCGATAATACAAAAAATAACAACAATACAAACAATTAAATGAGATGCACGCCCATCGCAACCCACTTCCGGTCGTAAAGCAAATCAATATTAGAGTACTCGACGATCGGCAGACCGTCCACCACGTCAGATCGCCACGACACGCACAACGACGCAAGAGGGGGCAAGGGGAGGAAAAAAACGATGTGACGTATCGGTGCACCCTGAGCGTTAACCTTTCCGTCACTGAGCACATACCGCACATACCCAGCCCCTTGACCTGGGTTCGGTCCCTGGATTTCAAAAACATCTCCGCAAACATGTGTTCGTTGTCCAAGCTTATTCAGCCACTCGGTGACGTTCGACTACATCACGACCGCGCCACCCGCGCCGACCCTACCCCAGTCCTCCAAAATAGCGTTACATATGCCGAGTTCGGAAGCTGTGGAAACGTCTTTCCACGCAAGGTCGACTTCGAACCAACTTAGAGCAATTGAAGCGAAGCCTCGAACAGATGTCGAACTTGTCGTTTCGACGATCGCAGGCAGCTAGAGTGAGCACCGCTCTTAACCTCTTCGACGTTACACCATTTTCCAGAACACTAGGACCCTCCCATGCCAGTTCAGGTGGCTGCTGAGGGCTCTTCTTTTCTCAGATCTGGAAAAATCTCTTTCTCACCTGAGTCGAAGTCTGGCGGAGGAGCAGGAGTCAGGACCTCGTCAATTCGCTTCTCTCCCCTTCGCTCCGCTCCGTGCCGAGGCTACTTGGAAAAGAACGACCGGAAAAGGGTCTTGGAATAGAGTATGTAGACTCGGATGCTCGCATACGCTACATTTCGGACTGGGAACTACGAACGGTACGTCACAGAAATTTTATGTCGGGTGAACTCCGAGACGGCAGAGAGGGGAAAAGATAGAAAAGGAGGAAAGCAAAACGGAACAGACAGGAATCCCAGAGAGGACGTGCAACGCGACTCCTAACCGAGATGCAACAGTTTCTTCATCCATGGCCATACCGAGGAGATGGATGATTGCTCTGTTTCGACAATCCGGGCCAAAAGTTCTTTTGAGCGGATATGACCCCCTATATAAAAATTTTCAGCGGAGATTTCAGCGGCCTCGTGAAGTAAGGATCTGGCTTCAGAGTACCGAGCCTGGCGGAGTAGCACCTCAACAAGTTCCAGGAGAGCGTTTGATCGACCACGATGCCTGCCGAGTCGCGTGTAAATGGCCAGTGCTTGCCTAAAGAACTCCTCTGCTTTGGAATCATTGGACTGTGCTATGTGCATTTTTCCAAGTCCGAGAAATATGTTCGCTTGGCCGACACTGTTCCCGGTACCCTTGAAGAGGGCCAGTGCTTGGTTATAGACTTCCTCTGCTTTTTCATAGTTGGACTGTGCTAGGTGTACGCCTCCGAGGCGGGATAAGGCGTTCGTTTGGCCAAGACTGTATCCTAGGCTCTTGGAGATATCCAGTGCTTGGTTGAGAGATTCCTCTGCTTTGTCGTAATTCCTTCGCAATCGGTGTATCTCTCCGAGTCCCTGCAACGAGTTCGCTTGACCATGACTGGCCCCGATGCTGGTGTGGATGGCAAGTGCTTGGTTGAAGTATTCCTCCGCTTCGTCATATTCGCCATCTTCGGATTCCGCCTGGTGGAGCCTTCCGAGCCTCTCCAGCGTGTTTGCGCGGCCAAGATTACGCCCAAGGTCCGTAAAGATGGCCAGCGCTTGCTCGAAAGACTTCTTCGCTTTGTCGCGGTCGGTTCCCAATTTTCGCATTTGTTGGATATCTCCCAGTCTGAACAATGCATTCGCTCGGCCAAGACTGCTCCCGATGCTCGTGCAGAGGGCCAGTGATTCGTTGCACGATTTCTCCGCTTCATCATAATTGAACAATCTCCGGTGGCTCTCAGCGCCGTAGTATAAGGCATTTGCCATCTCAAGTTCATCCCCTGCGGATCGAGCGATTGCGAGGGCTTCCTCCAACAGCTTTAAAGCTTCCTGGTGTCTGCCTTGAAGCTGATGAATTTTGCCCATTTCCACTAATAGAGCAGCAGACCGGATCTGAAAGATTCCGTCACTTCTGGTTCTAGGAATCGAGGACGGCTGTCGCCCTTCAAGTCAGACTAGGTTGAACCAATAACGAGTTAACTCGACCTACAATGAATTGAACGGCATTCCGGCATTCAGTTGCTGATAGCCGTTCCTTTGGCTCGGGCTTCCAACATCGCATCATCAAATAGCATAGTTGCCCGATTTGCGAGAGCTGATCATCGTCATATAGTTTAGGTAGTCGCCCCATAATAACATATATAGTGATCAACTCGTTCGTTTTGGCCTCAGGAAATGGATAATTGTCTGTCATGACCTGTTGTAATGGGGACGGTACCAGTTGTGAGAGAATCGTAGGATTCAGATCGAACCCGTACATACCTCCCACGCAATCCAGCCCAGCGCCCATATATCGCTGGCTAAGCACGGCTCCTCCTCGTTTAAAATCTCCGGTGCCGCCCATCTGAAGGACCAGCTCGGGCCCGTCAATGTCAGCTGGCCGTTGGTCGCTGAGACTGTGACCTCTGGGCATCCTTCGTATGACGCGAGGTTGGAATCAGTCGAGGCTTTTTGGCGGCTACGCGAACCGCTCGAAGTTTCAGATCCATGGGCCTCGGTTTGAATGCGCGCGGAGCCGAAATCTGTAATGACGGCTCGGTGCTTGGAATTGACGAGGATATTGAGCTGAAGAAGGGTAAACCCGTTACGAGACAGTACATGTTCACAATGTCAGGACTCACTGATTTTAGGTCCCCATGGCGGATAGGTGGCTTGCGCCTGTGGAGATACTCGAGTCCAATTGCTACATCCTGTATCTAGTACCGTAAGATCATGATTGTTGAGATCCGAATCGATGCCGGACAAGGCTAGCACATACCAAAGATACCCGTTCGGGCAGCTCCCATGTACCCGAAAGCAGGAATTCACGGACGTTGCCGTTGGCTTCCCAAGGAAATACCAGCCATGCGATACGGTTTTTAACATCCTCGACAAATCCGACGAGTTTGATTATGTTAGGGTGGTCCAGTCCGTCTAATGTATGCATCTCGTTGGCGAAGGTCTGGGTGGTTGAGTCAGGTCGATGTCTCGCTCCTCGAGATGAAACGAACTTACTCGAAGAAACTTTTCTTCGTCTACGCTATCGCTGACTAGAAACTTCTTAACGGCCACCTGTTTACCCGATTCCTGTGAGGTACCGTCGTCGGAATCGAGGGTGGCAACCACGACATGCGCATTGCCCCCCTTGGCTTCAGTACCGCCCGGAGTCAGATTAATCCGAGTGATTTCTAACCGCCTCCTAGAAAGCGCCTCGAGAAGGTCTCGCTGCATATGATGGTCCAGTCAGTCAGGAGGACGCTCAGTGTAGGACTCTGCTACTCACCGCAGAACGCACTATCCTTTTCGGCTGTTGGGACTCTATGTCCGACCGTGGACCGTCCAAGTCAAGGGCTGCGAGCTTTTGTTCCAAAGATTCCCCTTGGTGTTGTGCGTCCGCAACATTGTCCTGAGGTTTGACTTCTGGGGGCTTGGCGGAAGGGCTGAACATAGGGGTTTGCCTGAGTTTGGACGTCGAGAGAACTGGGCAAGTAAGTGAGGGTGTGACACCAAAAGTAACAAGAAACGACTCTCTGGACGCTGGTGGTAGCTAGTTCAACCAAGGGGGTGGTGAGCGGGATCCGCGTCGCGAGACCGCTTGCTTCGGCTCCGAGTGCTAAGTCCGTTCTCAAGCACAGACATGCTCTCGTGACCCGTAACAGTTGCCCGCAATCCATTCAGCCACTCGCCCCCGAAACAAAACCTTCTGACACAACCAGAACGTAACCATAACAGCAAGCTGAGCAACTAAGGGAGTCAAGACGAGATCCTAGACGAGATAAAGTCTCATCGTTCCGTAGCTAGGCTCTTCAAAGAATATTGAACGCCATATTCCTTATATGCGGACAGCTTATAGAATATACGCTTGCTGGTTCTAATGCGCCTGTCGTGCGCTGGGTTTGGCTTCCCGACTGTCCACTACCCTTACCGCCAAATACGAGAGAACAGTTCTGACGATGCGAGTCTGCGTGTTTTCGTAAGCCTGTTGAAATCCCTGGTAGGAAATGTCTGCCCGGATGACGAATCGGCCAACCTCGAGTTTGCTTCCTCCTGAAGTGAGGGAGAGAGGTTTGAGGAGAGCACATTTACGGTTATACCCAGAACCCGGTATGGTAAGGGTGATGGGTCTTGTCAGCAGTAATTTTTTGCTTTTGATCCCGCGTACTTCGTCATTCGTTTTACGTGTGTTGAGGTATACAGTTGAGAATAGGCGCCTTTCACCGCCGCTCCACACTTGGCCCATTACTCATTCTCTTCTCGTATCTTGTTTCCTTTTGCGCCCGCTCCCGTTGCTGAGGCCTTCCCTTTTATATGTCGTCGCTCCCGGTGATGCTCGAGTTCTTAGTGCCCGCTTCGTACTCCTCTAAGCGTACTTTCACCTGTTATTTCTCCTCTTTTTGGACCTTGCGTTTATGAGTTCGCTCTTGTGCTCTCGAGGGTATTGATGGATACATTTTTCATGTCACATGAAAGACAGACGGTCTGTGGTACGCCGTCTTCTTTATCATCGCTCTTTTTAGTGCACGCTGAACCTTGTATGGCGCTGCTGGTCACTAGAGCAATCGATCTGCTGGTGTCGACGGCGTTCCTAGTGTTTCTTCCAGGGTCAAATTTTGTTGCCGAGCCCCGTTATTCTACCCGCTCTATTGTTCCTTCCGTTGTCGCTAATTCGCGCAAACGGTTCGGTTCGAATGAAGGACGGGTATATTATCTTTTGTGGCCTCACGTTTGCACCCCGGTCTGTGCCGATCTTAAAATCGTGATGAAACATACGACTCCTAAGAGCAAGCTGTTAGCCTCGCTCGATGCAGATCAGTGGAACTGCCCGACCATTCGGTCGTCGACGCTGTCGCAGACCTAATCGAACGCAACTTTCGTTTGCCTTGTGATTCTAAATCCCTTCAATCACTCACTAAGTTGATAAGAACTTTGTTGTTTTGAACTGGCTAGATAAGCTCAAATCAGTCCATGAAACTAGTTGCATGCGCAGTTTGTGTTGAATGCCTGTTAAGAAGTCAGACTTAGGGCTCCTACCGGATCGGATCGGATCGGATCGGATGGAAATCCGTCGGATTTGAGGCATCCAGAGGTACGATCCGAATCCGAGGCTCGGATATCCGACCATTCCTCGGATGCTGGCTGTGTGTACAAAGAGCTCTGGATCTGACCACTGACAGCGGTTATTGAGAACAATTCAGCCTATTACTCTAATGTAGTAGGCTACCGATGATGTTCTAGCTCTCTAAGTGTCGTCAGTAGTCACGTTGGTTTGAGTGATGACCAGCCCTAAGCAATGACGTCATCACCAACTGTCAAGGTATGCCCTATGTTAATAAATGCAAGGAACACTACCTAAATACATGTTTGAGGGGTGTTTGGGGGCGGCAGACAAGCAGAACCCCGTCAAGAGCGCAAGCTAGTCTTGCATCACGAGCTTTATTTACCGCTAAATCTCGCTGATCGAGCCATCCGAGCCATCCGACCATCAATCCGTCGGATTGAGGCGTCTCCATACCCGGAACCGCATCCGAAATCCGAATCCGAAATCCGACGGATGCTTCGGATCATCCGATCCGATAGGAGCCCTAGTCAGACTGTTGGTCTCCTTCTCAGCGAGCAGCAAAATTCTGCGACAGTTATTCATGGGCACGGTATGCCCCCACTCGATTTAGCGAATGACAATTATATCTCGGTCGTGATTGTGTGCCTGAGAATATCGAGTAGTTTTATGCGGACGCTACTCCGAGTCCAGCGGAGCTGTCCCTCATCGCACGTTATATATGTCCGATGCACCGTTCAAGGTACTGCACATTTCAGCGGTCCAGCCTTCATGCTGTCAACTCCCCCGATAAAAAACGCATTTAGCTCTCCTTTCTATGATACACTGAGCGCGGCGTCTTAACTAAGAACTAGGTAGGCTTTAGATCTGTTATACATTGAGACTCGGCGAAGCCTTAATCCTTTAGAAAAGGGTTCTGGGAACCCCGCGCGAAAGCGTGGCCCTACCAATATACATCAATTGTCGCCGCGGCATTTAAATTGGCGATCGGAGAATGCGATTGGTTATGGGAGGTAGCGGGAACTTTTCGAACTTTCAGCTGACTCTCCAAGGCCTGGGCTTGCTCGAAGCACAAGGACTTCTTGCTTCCCAACCGCATCGCTGCATAGTGGGTTTGGACGATATATGAAACAGTTGGACACGTGAGTTGTTACGATGACCTGTTCTCGATGGAGGAGACCTGAAAACCGACGGCCCACTATGGCGAACGAGAGTGAGAGTCAGTTCGCCAATACGGAAGAAAAATTGTGGAGCGGTATATATAAGCATGCAAATCTGTGCATGCGAGGCGTACTTACACGGAGACCTAAATGACGTGAGAAGGACAAACGAGACTCCTCCGCATTTTCATCTCTCGCTGGGATGTAGGACCCCAAGATTTAACTTCGAGACGAATCTTTGCATCGTTCCGGACATGCACCAAGACAGAAACGTCGAGTTTGCAGGGGCTGGTTAGACGGGCAAAAGGGACTTGCGTTGGCCACGGCGAACGGAAAGGCAGCAGGTGCGGAAAACGACGTTGTTTCGAGGGGGTGGACTAATGAGCAGGGGACGAATCAAACGAACGACTATTTATCAATATGGGCAGGTGAAAAACTCCCTCAGTTCTAACCATTCGGGTCTGTAGCCCTCGAAACAATTGAGTGTTCCCGCACGAGAGCTTTAAAGGCCATATGAAGATATTCGTTGTTGAAGAGGTCACTGTTGGCAATCATTTTAGAACTTGGGTCGTGCAAAAACGGGAAAACGACGAACATTCCAAATCCCATGAATTTGCACCGCCATTCCTTTTCCTCGATGATCAGCTCCGGGTCTGCTTCGGCTTCGTGGTTTGAGCCTTGGCGTGCGTATCTTTTGCCGACCAAATCAGCCATTTGTTGCCAAGCTCATAGTTGCAGGGGTCTGACTATAGAACACCTTTGCAACCGAAACGACACCGAGGGCTTGAGTGATTTCGTTCTGGCTCTTCCGCTGGCTGCCAAAGCGGTTGACGGTGAAAGCTATATTCAGCCACTCGGTGAAATTCGATAACATCACATCCACGACACACATTACGTAAGATAGTTCAAGAAACCGATGATATTTCTAACCGAACAGCACATTTGGGAAAAGGAGTACACATTACATATGGCAAGAATGGAGTGGTGCAAGAAAAAAACTAGAAATGGCATGGTAATAGCAGCGACGGGATAGATAGTACGAAGGCGGCCGAGGGTCCAATGGAAAACATAACTAAGAGTGATAAAGAGAACAGACAAGCGGAGAGACAAGGGTGCGACGGGGACGATCAGATTTAGAAGTCTTCGTCGATGGTGCTGAAGGAAAGGGAACAGGTAAGCGACAGTGAGTG
This sequence comes from Tulasnella sp. UAMH 9824, assembly GCA_019633595.1. Lineage (NCBI taxonomy): Eukaryota > Fungi > Basidiomycota > Agaricomycetes > Cantharellales > Tulasnellaceae > Tulasnella > Tulasnella sp. UAMH 9824. The sequence goes on from WSUI01000271.1 coordinate 8,131, forward strand.
GAGAAGAGAACGCAGAGGACGTACAAAGCCTTGGATGCGACTGTTGGTGCTGCATCGGCTTTTGCGGCGGTAGCGTGCACGCCAGCCTTGGCGTAGTCCGAGACGCGCTTCTCGAAGAAGTTAGTCTTGCCTTGCAGCGAGATCATGTCCATGAAGTCGAACTAAGTTGAAGGTGAATGGCGTCAGATGCGGAAATCATTGGGCGAAGTTCTGTTTTGGCTTACAGGATTGGTCGAGCCGTAGTACTTGGGGTTGCCAAGAGCAACGAGCAGACGATCAGCGACGAACTCGATGTACTGCTTCATGAGTGTGGCGTTCATGCCGATGAGGGAGCAGGGGAGAGCATCTGAGCATAGGTCCGATCAGTCAACATCATTCCGTAGACACCAAACGGCCCATACTGACCTGTCAAGAACTCTTGCTCGATCTTAACAGCCTGAGTGATGATCAACTCGACGGTGTCGGGATGAGGCCTCTTCCTCAAGTGGCTGAACAACAAGCAAGCGAAGTCGGTGTGCATGCCCTCGTCACGGCTGATGAGCTCGTTCGAGAAGGTCAAGCCAGGCATCAAACCCCTCTTCTTCAACCAGAAGATCGAGGCGAAGGCGCCGGAGAAGAAGATACCCTCGACGGCGGCGAAGGCGACGAGACGTTCACCGAAGGTGGAGTCCTTGTCGGTGATCCACTCGAGCGCCCAGTCTGCCTTCTTCTTGATGCATGGGATGGTGTCGATGGCGTCGAAGAGGTATTCACGCTCAGCTTGGTCCTTGATGTAGGTGTCGATGAGGAGCGAGTAGGTCTCGGAGTGGATGTTCTCCCTGTAGAAGTTGGCGCGGAACAAAGTTCAGACGTCAGCATCCGCTTTTGCAACAATCATCCGCTCGGCACCGACGGGACCCAGTCACTGTCAAAGAAGGTGTAGACGCACATCATGATTTGGAAACCGTAGAAGCACCGGGCCTCAGCAGCTTGAACCTCATTGGAGAACCGCTCGACGAGGTTCTCGTTGACGATGCCGTCGGAGGCAGCGAAGAAGGCCAAAACGTGGGAGATGAAGTGGCGCTCGTTGTCGTTGAGCTTGTTCTCCCAGTCGTGCAAGTCCTTGGACAGATCCATCTCTTCAGCAGTCCAGAAAGATGCTTCGGCTTTCTTATACATTTGCCAGATCTATTATGAAGCGTTTCCATGGAGTGGTCATGGTCACGTAAGGAGTTGTCCAACGGGCAAAAAACTCGTCAGTTCAAATTCGAACGAGATGGAGAGCCCGTGAAAGGCATATACTAGTGAAGAAAAAGGCTCACCTCCTTATACTGAATAGGGAAAAGGACGAAGCGACGCTTGGACTCCTTGAGGAGAGGCTCATCCTTCTCGTCAAGGTCAACATCACCAACGAACTTCCTTCGCAACGCGTATTCGGCGGACTTGGCAGTAGAAGCCACCACCTGCTCGTCCTCAACACCAGCGTCAAAGTTAGGCTTCTTAATGGGAGATTCGAGAGACATGGCCTCTACGGCAGCAGCGGCCTTTTTAGAAGGGGTCTCGATGACGGAAGGAGTAGATGATGGAGCGAAGGTTGCAATGGGAGACATGATAGCTGATGATTGGAATAGACAAAACGCGCGAGTGGAAGTGAAGTACGTTTAGAGTGTATGTGTAGAGGGTGGAGAGAGAGGCGCGATGTGTGTGTGGAGGGCGGGTTGATGGAGTAGAGTGGCACCTCAAAAACAAGACACTTTATAACATTCGTAGAACGCGCGCGGGTGTCGGAGCTTGAATATTTGTTTGTTTTTGGCTACGAGCGCGACGCACCGCATCCCCTCCGGCAAAATGAGACGCGAGACGCGAACCCTTAGTCGTCCTTCACATTTTATTGTTGTTGCGCGCCACTTCACACCTGGTAACCCTTGGTTCGAACACTTCAAACCTCATGGAAAACAATGGGACCGTGCTTCTGATTCCCCCGTATGGCAAGTTCGTACTCAAGCCCAACCCCCAAGCCCCCTTGTTTGAACTGCTCCTCGTCACATTATTGTCCATTTGTTTTGAAGATTACCCAGGCCCGCAGCCCGAGATCATGAGTCGCACTGGCGTGTCCTCCAGCTCCGGCACCGTTCGCTTATCAGATAACAGTTGCGTACCCTCCCCACAGGTCTGATATGGTCCGCATTACGGCGCGTCGATGATGCCTTGACACAGTCAGCTCGTCGGATCTCTACACGATGATGAGCAAGACGGCAACACCAGAGGGACCGCGTAGTAAAAGGTCCAGACCTCAGAGTCCATGCCGTGAACCGCTACAAGTAAACGGCCGAGTATGACGCGACGCGTCTCTGACCTCGAGGCGCGTTGCAATCTTCTTCCAAAAAACAACAAACAAAATAGGCTATCCCTTTATCCAGGGACCAATAAAGTCTATTCCTCACTTCCATTACAGGAATCCATAGCAGCGCGAAACGAGGCTGGCTGTCGCATTGATCGCCTAATCCCCTTCCTGCCCCGAACTCAACCAGATGGACAACCATGGTGCCAAGCAGCCGTACGGGTGGTCCCAGATCTCTGTTTGCGTGCCTTGCGATGGTCCAACTTGTTTTGATTCTCAGGCGCAATCGCCTCGCTGTTCAGCGTCGGAGTTCAAAGCGTGTCCTGACGCCCTGAAGGAGCCTTCGCGAAGCCCCGCTTTACACTTTCTTGCCTCGCACCGATCCTTGGACTCTCGACAGTGAAATACGAAGGTAAAGCACCTGTGTGTCCGTATGAATATCTGCTTTGCTCATTTACCTTTGTTTCTCGTCGTTTCTCCCATGGATCATTTTGATTTCGCTTTCCCCGAAAGTAGGAGGCTCTAGCCATGACTATTATTCGCAGCAATCCCGTGGTTGTTATTTCACTAGTGCTAAGACCGTCAGTAAATAGTGTTTTGCCTGTCTTTTTGGTCCGTCCACGTGGCTGTTTTCGTTTGTATATACCCGCACCACACTGACTCAATTCGAAGTCACCGCAACCTTGCAACGACGACAACTCCTTCATTCCCAAAGCGTAGCCCTATTCTAATCACATTATTGTAAGGCCGCTTAGAAAGAGATTGCTCTACAAGCCGAGAAGATCCCCTATCCCAAATCCGGTGAAGTCCACTCTTCAGGTCACTTCCATTGTGTCCGGCCGCGTCGACATATTTCTCAAAGAGATATTCGACACATCCGAGTCATCTGAAGAGTGAGTCGATTTACCTCACTCCCTCTCATAATTCTGAGATTTTCTTCAAGGAGCTCATCGGTAAAGAGTCTTTCGGACAACATTGCAATCGGAATTCGCCATTTGCGACACTATGGAGGCCATGATATCGATTCGACGCGAAAGGAACGAACACAGCATATTCTCCCATCTTGCTACCGACGTTGTCCACACAATATTCGGGATCGTACTAGACTCGGACCGGATTCACGACCCCGACTTGCCCTTGGAGAGACTCGGGGATCACAGGCACCAGCTCGAGCGCATGCGCCTGGTGCCTTCAACGTGGAATAACTTTCTTCTTTCATCCTCGCGATACTGGCAGGTCATCGATGTCACACTTCCAGGCAAGGCGATCACTTTGGCTATCGAAAGATCCGGATCCGTACAACTATGCGTCCATTCGGGTGGTCCCCTGGCACCATCCCTGCGTTTAGTTCCAGCGGCCAGGGTTCAGACACTGCGGACCAATGTCGATCATGCCAATGCATATCCTCTTTATAGACGGTGGCTCCAAGACCCGATGCCGGTGCTGCAGACTCTAGAACTCCGTGCATCACATTGGATTGAAAACGATTCTGATGAGCCATTGGGAAACCTTCCATCGATCCGCCACCTTAGCGCGAGGTGGTGGGAACCATCTGCCGATGCGGCCTGCCTCAGAGGTCTCAAGGAACTGGTCTGGTGGCGTGATGAAAAGTCCATTACGGAGTTACTACAAGTACTGTCAGCATGCGCAAGTCTCGAGCGGTTAGAAATTCATCCCGAGAACGAGGTTGTCGTAGAGGAGCTCCCAGCTGCAATACCTCTAGTAACCTTACCTCACCTACACAGCATAACCTACGCTTCGAACTGAATGACTCGGCGGCGGAACTCATCCGGAGGCTCATAGCCCCGCAATGCCTTCGACGTACTCTATTAATCACGAGAGCTCTAGATACTGGCCGGTTCATCGCCGACTTCCGGAGATTCATATCCTTGGAAGGTATGGGCACTATGCAGTACCCCAAGTCTGCAACCGTTCGTATGCAACCCACATCTACCGAGACATTTGAATACCGGACGGAAAATTGCAAAGTTGCCTTCGAGAATGCTAGTGCAGAGGAAATACCTGCCTGATGGCTTGGGCGCCACAATTCTCCTAGTCTCATCTGTCTGTATGCTGCTGTAAAGAAAAGTACAAGTTCCTAGAATAAACATTCTGTCACACAGCTCGCGGTAGTCCCGTTCGACTGTACGGTAGAGAATGTGAACTGAATATGGGAACCCAACAACCTCGAGTCACTTCACTATCTGGTGACTTCGGGGTATTCACGTTATACGTAGCGAATAAACCTTTCCTTTTGGTCACGCAACTCGATAATCGCTAACAGCTTTTCTTTAGGCCGAGCGGCGTCTGGACCGGAAGCTGGATCTTACTCGTGGTGTGCCACACACCGACTGAAACCCAACGAAAAGCTTGCTCCGATTATACGACAACATGCCCTCGAAAATCACAACAACAATAGAGAGAATGTACATGAAGATATGAGAGGAGAAAAAATTATAATCGTAAATACATGATGACTCCGTGAATTGTTCGTTCCCCTTTTTAGAAGCTTCCCTCATCATCCTTCTCAATCGCAGACTTGGAGATCGATTCAGTCCGGTGGGGAGGAGAGTTCGCAGCAGCAGCGTCCCTCTCAGCAGCCCTGACAGCCGATGAGATGTCGAAGTGGAAGTAGGGAGTCAAGACGTTGACGAGCGATCCTTCGAAATCGGTGGCGGAGCTGGAAGCGCTGGCGACGGGTTGGATGGTGTCGTGTCCGGTCTCCACATCCTGCTGGTTCTTGCCTCTCAAATCATTGAAGATGAATCCACGGACGTCGTCGGGAGAGCGATTGAGAGGTCCAGCAATGGGGGCGATTTCGACGGGGATCCTGGCACGCGCACGTTCATCGGAGGGAATACCGAATCCACCAGCGACGAGACCACGACGGACCCAAGGGCTGAGGATGTGGCAGAAGTGGAAGGTAACCTCGCGATCGGCCCAGCGCTCGATTTCGTCACGGGTGTCGATGAGGGCCTGGACAGCGGTGGTATCGATGTTGGAGACGGCGGTGAAGTCGAGGACGATGGACTTGAGGATAGGCTTGGCACGTTCTTCTTCCGTCAAGACGTACTTGCCGCTTCGAGGCAGAGGATCGTTCCAAGCACGGTCGGCGAGCTGTGGATAGAGAATTAGAGTTTAGATTCGGCGCCGTGAAGATACGTGTTTGCGCGTTACTCACCGAGACACCAGTCATATCCTTGCCGCGCCTAGTGTGAGTGTGGACGTAGTCGACCAGGCCGCCGGTAAGCAAAGACGAGTTGGGGTAGAGAACGGATTCCTCGGGACGGTAGATGATGACACCAGGAGCTGGGTTTTCGATCTTGATGTGGGGGTTGATGGTGTTGCCCGAAGCGGTGGTGTTCTGGCAGAACGGAACGAAGACTTCATGGGTTTCCTTGTCATCGCCTTGGTGAATCCTGACGCGGCCAAGGAAGTGCCCATGGGGACGAGCGACGCGGATGATGAGGAGAGCAGCGGAGGCGCAGATGGAGGTGTAGATGCCGTTCTCAATGGAGCTGAAGACGGTGACGAGCTAGTAACCGCCGGTGTAAGTTTCCTAAAGCGAAGAGCGGGAGCGAACGGGAAAGAAACTTACAACTGCAGCCCACCAGATCAAGCATTCGAGGGGGTTGACCTTCCAGAAGTTGTAAACAACACGGGGGGAAGCGATCAAGTCACCGACGGCGGCGATAATGATAGCGGACAAGCCAGCAGTGGGAATCCCTATTGGACGAGTTGAAGGCGATTAGACAGATTTTTAACAGGCAGAGACGGTCAGGGCTCACAGAAGAAGGCATCGGTCAAGGCGTAGAGGGCAAGAACGACTAAAGCACCGGTGAAAACACCAGCAATGGGAGTGCGCACACCAGACTTGGACTTGACGGCGGTACGGGAGAAAGATCCGGTGGCGGGGTAGGCGTTGAACAAGGTGCCAATGCAGTTGGTAACACCGATGGCGATGAGTTCCTGGTTCGGGTTGATCTTGTAGCCGTTCAGACGTCCGAAAGCTGGAGAGGAAGTTTTCGTCAGTCAAGGGGAAAGCGACCGGATTGCATCCTAGGCGAGACACGTACACTTGGCAATCGCAATGTGCTCGAGAAGCATGATGATGGTTGCGACCGGAAGCTCAGGAGCCAAAGCCTTGAGCAAGCCATTGTCGATAGTGGGGCGACCGACGTGTTGGAAACCTCGAGGGACAGTCTTCAAGATGGCGATCGGGAAGTTACCCTTGGCATCCTTCCTTGGCTTGCAGTAGAGGAAGGCACCGAGAGTGAGGATGATGATGACGAATGCATTGCGGGCCGTGCTGATGAAGAAGAACGTCCTTGCGCGGTTGGGATAACGCTTGCCGAGCCGCTTGCAGCCGATCTGGATGAGGTAGAGGGTGAAAAGACCGAACATTCCGAAAGCGGCATCGCGAGTGGAATGAGGGAGGTTCTTGAGGGTGTTGATGATAACACGGTAGGCCGGATCACGTGTGTTGAGACGGCCGGCGATACCAAGCAAACCAGGAACCTGGGAGGAGGCGATGGTGATAGCGGAACCAGTCATAAACCCAGCAACACTAAGAGCGTTAAATTGGCACGTGTCAGCATTTCAATTAAGCAGTGCAGTGCAAAGATGATCGAAACTCACGCAGGAGCACTGATGAACTCGACGAGCCAGCCAATCCTGAGCAAGCCAACGCCCAAGACAATGAAACCGCAGATGAAGGCAACCGTAGTGGCAATCTGTGGTGCGGGCCACTCGTTCGGGTGGGCTTTGTTGATTTTGTTGATAATATGGGCGACTTCAAGGGACATGACAGCGACGGGACCGATGGAAACATCCTTGGACGTGGCGAAGAACTGGGAATGCAAAGCCAAGATTAGTTCCAAATCGACGGATAGCGAGTCGATCCAAATAGACGTACGCAGTAGATGAAGACTCCGACGAAGCTCGAGTAAAGACCGTATTCCGGACTTAAAGCGGCCAATTTCGCATAGGACATACTGGGAACCAATAGATGAGAATCAGATGATTAGGTCAACATCGGCAAAGAAGCAAGAAGTCTAACCTCTGTGGGATCAGGATGACACCGACGGTGATGCCTATAAGGTCGTGTGCGAATTAGTAAGAATTGCGACATCGCTACGCCGTTGGGATCGGAAAACGGACGCACCAGCAATCAAGTCACCAGAGAGCCAGGCGAAGTTGTACTTTCCGATCCATCCAAGAATGGGGAAGAGAGACTTGAGATAGGTGATGGCAGCTTGCACTGGGTTGAACCGGTGTTCCTTGAGGTATTCGGCGGTGGAGACGACCGCAACGTCAGGATCCTTATCCGCACCGACAATCTTTTTGGCGATGTGCTTGACACGTTCAGCCATTGAAAGTATACGGATATGAGACAATGGACTGGGGATGGAAGGGGAACGTGCGTGGGGTGCAAGGACGAACGAATCTTCCAAGACCGACAAGACTATGACCTTTTATCTCTGGATCTTTTCGTAGATGCCGTACACCTTCGGACGAGGACGCTGGTTTCCGATCCACGGACACGGGGGCAATAGAGGCGAAAATGCGATCCAATTCGTTGGAAACGCTGATAAAGAGACCATAGGGGCTGTCAATTGCGCCATTGCATCGAGCTTCGGACTTAGGGTTCGATACTTACATCACTGATTCAAGGAGCCAATGGATCTGGTGCACCTCCCGGGCGCACTAATCTCTGCAAAAGAGGCTTGCCTCCGGCGTTCGAAGACCTCCCTCGCCAATTAAACCACGTCGGTTGCTCGCTCGTCATTCTAACGAATGCCCTCCACCGTGTAATGACATTCGGGTATTCGTCGCGGAATCCGGATTTGCAAGCAGGTTCAAGCCGGTTGGTCAGCGATGATGAGTTTGGAGTGTTGGATGGCGACTGAGCACGCCATCAGCTGTGGTGGAAGTTCGCGAGGCTTGATTGTTTTGAACAGGCACACAATGTGCGAAACTTCGACTTCCTCGCCTTCTCCTCCCGCCCATGCCTCCTTTTTCGCCGGAATCGAGATGCCCTTTACCAAACTCCGCGAATAACCTTGTGGGATCTACTGCCCCTCCTGACATTGTTGATGGTGCTTCGCAACAAGGCCAGGGCTCGGATCAAGATGGTTCTAACGCCGGAACGGCCCATCCACCCGGCCTTTTCAGCGCAATAAACAGGCAAAATCGCGTGTTTTAAGGGACTTCTCCGGTCTATCCGATTGTGGCTTTATGGTTGGAGCATGCGTGCCTGAGCCTGAGGTCGGAGAACGCAACCGATCCACCAATCCACTGTCGATGGCGCCATTTCAACAGGTACGGACGCCATTGGTACCGCGCGTCTCCTCTGCAAGAACCCACCAGATCGTTACCTTTTGACATCTAGATTGTCGAAACTCCTTCTTCGGGCGCAGTGGCTGTGGTTCTATCAGGGCCAATGATATTCTTGGCTGGACGTCCGTTGGGACGGCCGGCTCCGCTCAGCACTCCGCACCGGTCTTGGAAGCCGGATAATTGGGAGCGGGAATCTTCGAAAATTGAAGGCTCTATTGCTAAGCTTAAAGCTGAAGATCAAGGCTCGAGCATATGCACTGTCTGGGTGGACTGGTCAGAACGGAGTCGAATACCACCTGTCATTCAGAAGTCCTTCGATTCGGCCATCTTCAGAACCCAAGAGCCAAAAATATCGGTCAAGAATGTTTCAGCCGCGTGGCTGGTCACACGACAACAAGGGTATGTTTCGCGTCGCGTCACGCCCCAAAGCCTAATCTCGTCTTGGGCTATCCCTCCCGAGCAACGTGGAGTACCAAGTCCCCACCTCGCCCAAGCTCCAGAATGGCCATATTGGGAGAAATTAAAAACACTTTCGCTGACGCATTACGTGACGCTAGAGCTCAGCTGGTAGGTCCAACGGTCGTTCGTGCTTGGCCCGCTCTGAAGCCCTCACCCCTCCCCCCAGGAGCAGGACAGAGAAAGAACCTTCAAAGTGTTGGGAGAAATAAGTTACATAAACGACTAGATTCGACGACGAGAGCAGCAGATACAAAATTAAAGCTGAAGCAAATGCCTCATCAGCCAGACGCGAGGTATTCGGGCGGATGCGATTGCCTTGCGCCGTGAGCGTGAAGGTTACTTAGCAAGACTCGAGCTTGCACTTCCCAAAGAGGCCACGGTGAGGCATTCGTATTCCATGGTGTGTGACCTTCAACTCAAGGCCCTGCCTAAACGCGTAGACCAGCCAGCTCTTGAGAGACGCGAAAGAGGTGATGAACAAGGATAATACCAGCGTGTACGAGCTACGCAATAATGTCCGTAACCTCAGTCAGTGGGTAACGCTGGAGTTAGTGGTCTCTGCCGCTCCTCCATCTACTCCATCGCACCCTCGGCGGACGTCAAGCCATCGTTACTCTATGTACAGATGCCGCGCTCGCGTGCTCGCAGCTTTAGTTGGATTATCCATCATTGGCTGTTTTGCGTGGCTGCTTAAATGAGATTAGAAGACTGCTTTCACTCGTAGAATTCTTGATTAATTGAGCCTCCTTAGCCCAATCCATCGGTCGGAACTGCACAACACGGCTGGCACATGAAGCCTCACCATAGAATTATGCGCATACAGTTGGCCGGGAGGTCTCGTGATGAGCTATCACCGGAATTCGAGAAAAGTTCTTCTAGTAGCGCTGACTGCCTGGCTTCATTTCAAAAGGGACCACGAACGTTCGAACCCCTCCCTGATGGATGAGCATTGAGGGTGATAAAGGAACTCGCGTAACGGCTTGAAACTTTGATACGTCCCTTCTCTGAGTTCCCTCACCTCTCTCCGTTGAGTTTCCCGATTGACTGTAAGTTGAGCTTTGGCAAGAATGAGGATTCCGATTCTCCCCAGTGCTGATTAGGTATTGTGGCCGCACGTGACTGCGCCAAACCGGCGCCCGGGAAGCGGAACTGAAGAAAGAAGGCAAACGCCACAAACTCATCTAGCTACTTATAGGAGAGTACAGAGTGTTTCTTGAAAGGGCATCCGGTATATATACTGGAGTGTTTCGTTACAACAGGATGTCCCTTGCCAATCTTGGCCGGTGAATTGTCACATGTCCGGCTTGTCCCAGACATTTCCGCCGGTTGGGACAGGTGTCTCCGCCAGTGGGATGGCACGAGATGCACATCCAAAAGCTGTAAATTGGTTCGCTTTTGATTTGATTGGGTGGGGAGAAGTGTCGAAAGACGTTTCAATGGTCAGCGTCACCGCAACAAGGATCCTGAAGAGCTTAGGGAGACAAACATGTCCCCGGTCCCAAGCTTCGGCCCCTTCCCAAGACCTTGCGCTGTAAAGAGTCTTTTCTCGGTGTTTCTCATGCACCTGATATAATAAAAACACTACAGTATATTTAAGTCACGCGTCAGGCCCACTACCTATGGTTCATAAGCCATCCATCGTTGCCCCATATACGCATGCCGCGCTCGCCTACTCGCAGCTTTAGTTGGATTTTTCCGTCATATTATATTTTGCATGGCTGCTTAAATGAGATCCAAAGACTGCTTTCAATCCTAGAATTCTGGATAGATTAAGACTCCTTAGCCCGACGCCTGGGTCGAGATCGCACAGCACGACTGGGATATGAAACCTCGTCATACAACCATGCGCATACAAGTAACCTGATGGCCTCATGATGTTTCATTCACCGGAACTTGAGAAACACTCTCATGGAGGGCTGGCTGCCCGCCTTCAATTTCAAGAGGGACGCCGAACCCCTCCCTGGTGGATGAGCATTGAAGGACAATAAAAGAACCGCGCCACGGCTCGGAAAATTGGTACCTCCGCTATCATAGTGTCCGTCAATCCCCTCCGTTGAGTTTTACGATGGACTATGAGTTGAGCTATGGGAAGAGCGAGGAGCAAGCCCTACACCGACCGCGGACATCGGAGCCGCACGTGACTTCCCAGTCTAGCGCCGGGAACTGTAGAAAGGAGGCAACGTCATGCTTTCACATCGTCAACTGGCTGCTTCTAAGAATACAGCCTGTCTCGGCAACGAGTGGGCGGTAAATATTCCATTCCGCACCAGTCCACTCCCATGACCCTCGCACGAGGAAATGAATACCGTCGCCGCATGGATTTGAAGGGGTAGGAGTGGTACACTCGGTCATGTTTATCCTGACGAATGTTATCGTTCGGTGAGATTGGAGGGCGCCTTGATACCGTAGTCTTGGCCGGCCTCAGCAGAGGCCTCATGAAATGCTAGGTGATTCAAAAATTTCGAAAGAGCTTCATTTACCGCAGATACAAAACACAAGACTAAACTAAGTTTGGCACCCAAATTGTCCAGCAAAAGGATACTCTCGACCGACAAACTGATTTGAGTGCGCGACCTCTCGAATCATGGCCCTTCGTCATGGCCGCAAGCACAGCTCGAAGGGTGATTTCGATGGTCCTGAGGGATTTGAATGGCAGAACCTTGGCAGTTCTGGGAGTTGGTCTGTCTTGGAAATGGGTGAAGTATATTCCGAATGCTTTCACCTGGTCATCCATCGTAGTATCGGTCTCTCGAGTATTATTCAAAGTCCGCCACAATGGCTCGGATGTTCTAGTCGCCCAGAGACTGTAAAAAGTGGCCAAGTTTTTTTCAACAGGATCGTGATCGTCGCTGACGGTACTTAAATATTTCTTGGAATTCCTGAATGAGGTCGGGAAAGGTCGGGGCTTCCTCTGCACGGCAAGAGGAAGTTCGAGTATCCTCCCCATTCTCCCTTTAAAAAACCTGTAACGAAGATGAAATATGTGATACCCTTTCGATTACATAGCAACGGTAGCAAGTACATGGTCTGCCAATCATCCGTTAAGTTAGAGGTCGCCCATCATGAAGTCGCATCCCAGTTTAGACTAGCGAGCCGCCTCGCCTGCGCTACCTCTCGAAACTATCGCTCATTAATAGCATTCAACACCTTTAAGAGTGATTCCAATCAGCGCGAGCCTTTCGGCGGCTTGGGCCAACGTTAACTTCCATTCTCTGATGCCGCAATTGACAAAGACGATTTCTTTCAATAACGGCTTGAAGTCTTTGTGCAGGTACTCCTCGACTTGTGCGGTGAAATCGACCATTTCCACCCAAGTTTCGTGGATATATATGGACTTCAGCGACTTGAATGGCCACTCGGTGGCATGAGCCATTGGCCCGTCTAGACTTGGGAGATCGGCGGGGTGTGTTCCGATTACTTTCAGCAGGCTACTGATTCCCGGGGATCTGTCGGTAAAGTGAGCTACAATGGTTTGAATGTTCTGGTCACCGAGGGACTCTAAATAGGCTTTTGTGTATCCTGAAATTTCTCGACCGTCACCGTTAAAGATGGTTCTTTAAGGAAGCTTTGGAACTCTTGAACAAGTTCATGAAACGTCGGTCCTTGCTGCCCATTGGGTATCTTGAGGCGAACTTGGCAACTTTCTGTCTTTTACTCCAGATCTGGACTCATATATGCTTCCTTGATATGGATGCTTGCGGCCTGGGGGTACTGCCGGGGGCAATTCTCTTCCGGGGACAGGAATCTACCGGAGTCCGCGACTACCGCGCCAAGACGTGGAGGCTGCTCAATGATTAGGATGTGTCGAAGGCATTGAGGGGTTATGAGCCTTCGAATAAAGTTCACCGCCGACTCGTTCGATATGAATTCCAGGCGCATGTGTTGCAGGCGAGGCAAGGTGATTTGAGGGATTCCATCTTGAAGGTCTTCTGCGACCATCCCATCTCCATGAAGAATAGTCAGCCGTTCGAGGTTTGCGCATGCTGATATTACTTGCTGTAAACTCCCATTGGACCGAGAGGAAGGCCACAGGATAAGCTCCTTGGGACCTACAAGCCAGGGCGCGTTGGACGGGGGTTGCCACCACCTTGCCTTGAGGTGGCGGATTGATGGAAGGTTTCCCAGATGCACGGTAGGGCCCACCGTAGGATTGAGCAATCCTGGGAGCTCTATCGTCTGCAGGGCCTGCATCTGGCCTTGAAGCAATCCTCTGAAAAGACTATCCGCGCTGCCATCCTCCCCACGTAGCGTTTGAATCCTAGGACAGGATCTCAACTCCTCTGGAACTTCGCCCCGGCAATAAACGCACAGTGGTTCGGATCCGGATCTCGCGATAACGGAAGTAATGAAGTCGTCAGGACTTCTGATGTCGATGACTTGCCAGTACCGCGGTGAAGAAAGAAGAAAGCTATTCCATGCGGAAGACACCTGGCGCATGCGGAACAGCCGGTGCCTGTGACGCTTGAGTTCACGCAAGGGAAAGTCGAGATTGTGAACCAAGTCCACGTCGAGCGCGAAATTGAATATGGAGTGGACGATTTCGGCGGAGAGGCTGGAGAATAAGACACGTTCATTCCTCCGACGTTGGATTGCGACTCCGACGGCATCGCAGATAGCGATTTCTGTTGCAACGGTGTCCGACAGACTCTTTCTCGTTTTTTTTTTACTGAAGCGGAAGGCTAAGAATAAATGAAAGGAAGGAAAGCAAGTTGGACTCACTCTTCAGATGACTCGCAGAGATCAAATATCTCCTTTAGGAAGGCGTCGACCCGCGCCTGCACGATGGGAATGATCCGAAAGGTGCTGTATTTCATAGGATCTGGGATAGGAAGCTTATCAGCTTGTAAAAAAGCTGCTTTGTACTGGTCTAAATCGAGGTCCCCGGGGGTAGGGCCAGGATGTCGCAGTTCGTGGCTTCTCGGCCTTCGGATATGGTGAAACGACAACAGTCACGTGGTTGAACAAACTCGTCTTGAGACAGGACGATAGCACCCACTGGAGTCTCGTGAAGACTAGACCGCGCTGGTTTCGGGATGGGAGGGGAAACCAAAAGGAATCAAATGTTAGAGGCGATCATTATATGAAACGACAAGAGAACCGTCTATTTCAACCTCCCAGCGTCGCCCTGGCGCGCGAGCTCTTGAAGTCATTCTTTTTCGCCCTCCTCGTCCTCTTCACTCTCTCTAACCCTTCAACCTTCTCACATTCTCTATCACATTTACCCTATTCGTTCTCTTAATCTTCTTCGGGCATTGTGACATTTCGAACGGCGATTCCGATCTGCACCAGCTTCTTACCAGCTTGGACCAATTCCATATCTGTGAAGTTGCAATCGACGAAGACAATTTCCCTCAGCGATGGTTTAGACCTTTTGTGCAGTACTCTTCGACTAGCCGCGTGAAATCGATGAGGCTCACGGGGGTATTGTGAAGATCTATGGTCGTCGGGGACTCGAATCGATCCTTGGCGGTGTTGGTGATTGGTCCATCTGGAAGATCGGCGGAGTGTACCCCAATTGTTTTTACGAGATCAGCTGTCCGAGACTCGCCGTCCCTGTAGTGTTCCCAATCAGCCACAATGGCCCGGATGTTCTGACTGCGAAGAGACTTCAACAATAACCATGTGGACCCGAAGGGATACTTGATGGTCACCGTTAAACATGGTCCCTTAAGGATGCTTTGGAATTCTTGAACCAGCTCGTAAAAGGCTGGCACTTCTTCTGCGCTGTGTAACTTGAGGTGAAATTTGCAATTTTCCGTTTTGCATTCTATTTCGGCACCTGCATGTGAGCCATTGATAAGGACGCTTGCGGACTTGGGGGCCGCCAGTTGCAACTCCCTTCCATGGACATGAAACTCCGATAATCCGCGACATGCGGACCAAGACGTGCAGCCTTCCGGATGTATAGGGTACGTCGAAGGCACTGGGGGACTATGAGACCACGGATGAGTATTACTGCCGCCTCGTTCGATCCGAACCCGAGGCTTATGGCTCGCAAGCGAGGTAAAGTTATAGGAGATATTGAACCTGAATGCTCCCCTACGACCCGGTCATCCTGAGCGAAAATGTCTAGGAATTCGAGGTTTTCGCAGGCTGACAATACTCGAAGTATTTCCGCATCCGGCGGAGAGGTGCGCCACAGAACTAGTTCCTTGAGGCCTAGGAGCCAGGCCGTGTCAGCAGGAGGCTGCCACCGTAATGCCTTCAGGTGGCGGATCGACGGAAAGTTTTCCAACGGTTCAATATGGTCATCTGTGCGCCGAGGCGGTGCTCGGAGTTCCCGTCTCCAGAGCCGGCATTGTGTCTCGGAGCCACCGTCTGTAAAGAGAGTATACTTCGACCTCGGAGGTACGGAGCGTTTGTAGTCTAGCCGCCGGAACTAAATCTGTGGGCCGCACCGTTCGAAGTCCGGCGAAGGAATGGACGCACAGTGGTGCAGATCCGGATCTGTTGATAACCGAAGCAATCGCCTTGCGCGACCTTGTGATGTCCACAGCTTGCCAGTACCGCGGTGACGAAAGAAGAAAATTATTCCATCCCGAAGATACCCGACGCATACAGAAGAGCTGGTGCCTGTTGTCCCTGAGTCTGTCCGATGGTAAGAACGGGTCGTGAATTCGGTCCGTGTCTAGTGCGATCCCGAATATGGAGTGGATGATGTCGGTGGCAAGACGAGAGAATAGAACGCGCTCATTCCTCCGACGTCGAATCACGGCTTCCACAGTTTCGTAAATGGCGACTTCAGCTGCAATCGTGTCCGAAAGACTCTTTGCACTGAAGGGGACGTCTCAGAATTACGAAAGGGAGAGATTGAATAAGCTCACTCTTCCGATGAATCGCATATGTCAAATATCTCCTTTAGGAATGCATCGACGCGTGCCTGCACGATGGAGATGATCTGGAGGGGAGTGGGGTTCATGGGATATAGAATGAGGAAGCCTATCAGCTTGTAAGAAATCCGCTGCGAGCGGCTTCCAAGTGACACTTGGAGGAGGCTGGACTGCGAGGGGATCGGTGGGCGTCGTTGTTGCCTTCTCCTGCCTTCGAATTGATTCATTGTTGTGCCGCTGGAAACCAGCCAGGTGGACGGACTACCGACGAACGCACTTGCAGCCTCAGAAGGTAGTGCCGTGAGGGCCAATCACACACAGGCTTTGCTACTTTAGCAGTGGAGGAATGCACGCATGAAGCGAAAAGGGAAACAGTAGATGAGCGATGCGAGGGCTCATTACGGCGCCTTTTCTCGGTGATTCACAGGAAGGGTGCGGGCCCAGCTAAGAACGTCGAACGTCGAACGTCGAGAAAATAATTGGGCCTGTGACGGGCCCCACACCCTCTGTATATGGCAACGGGAAATTCAAGTATCCTCCAAACTCTCCCTTGAAGGAACCTGTAGCGAAAGTGGCAAAACTGGCATCGTTGAGATCCTTTAAATGGATAATAAGGCTAGCAAGTACATGCTACTCCAACCATTCATTCGGTTACTGGTCGCCAATCGCGAAGTCGCACCCCAGGTTGGATTGCCGGGGCGCCCCAACTGTGTGAGCTCTCGAATCATCGCTCTTTAATAGCTGCCAAAGCATTTAGCACCTTTCAGGGCGATTCCGATTGCCGTGAGGCTCTCGGCAGCTTGGTCCAACTCCATTCCTTTGAAGCTGCAATGAACAAAGACAATTTCCTCCAACAACGGCTTCAAGTCTTTGTGCAGATACTCCTTGACTAGCCTCGTGAGATCAACAAGCTCTACGCAGGTGTCGTGTACGTGGATGGACCTCAGCGACGCGAACGACCGATTAGCCATCGGTCCATCCAGGTCTGTGAGATTGGTGGGACGTGCTCCGATTGCTTTTAGCAGGTCACGAGCATCCGTGGACCGTGTGGCTGTGAAGTAACCTATGACGGTTTGAATGTTCTGATCGCTAAGAGACTCTAAAAATCTCCATATTCCTGGTGAATATGTTTTGATCGTCACCGTTAAAGACGGGTCGTTAGAAATGCTTTGGATTTCTTGAACAAGATCGTGAAAGGCCGGCCCATCGTCCATACCGAGGACCTTGAAGCGAATTTGGTGACTGGGTGACTTGTACTTTAGTCTCGTTAGGTTCCTGGAATACACTTCATCGATGAGGATGCTGGCGGATTCGTGGGACTGCCAGATGAAACTCTCTTCCAGGGACATGAACCTTCGGTAATCCGCGACATAGGGGCCAAGATGTGAAGTGCGCTCGATGAATAGACTACGTTGAAGACATTGAGGGAGTATGAGTCTGCGGATGATTTTTTACCGCCGAGTCGTTCGATTTGAATTCGAGGTGCACGTGTTGTAGAACGAGGTAAGGCGATCGGGAGGACCGCACCCGGAGGCTCCCCTGCGACTTCTCTATCTCCGTTAAGGATAGTCAACCGAGCAAGATTTACGCAGGCTAATAGGACCTGTATTAAGTCCATATCGGACCCAGAGGTAGAGCTCAGGATTAGTTCCTTGAGACCTACGAGCCAAGACGCGTCGGAAGGTGGTAGCCACTGCGTCGCATTGAGGTGGCTGATCGATGGAAGGTTTCCCAGATGCATATTTGGACCCTCTATGGGACCACACAACTCTGTGAGTTCTAGCGTTTTGAGGGCCGGCATCTGGTCTTGGAGCAGGCCTCTGCAGAAGCGATAGGCGTTGCCGTCACCCGCACGTAGCGTCTGAATCCTCGCGTAGGATCGCAAGCCCTCTGGAACTAAATCTGTGCATGACATTTGTGTTAATCCGCCCCAGAAATAGACGCACAGTGGTGCGTTTCCGGATCTCTCGATAATGGAAGTAATCACCCCGGGTAGACTAGTGATGTTGATGACTTGCCAATACCTCGGTGACGAAAGAAGAAAATCATTCCATGCGGAAGACACCAGGCGCATGCGGGAGAGCTGGTCCCTATGGTCTTGAAATTTGTACAAGGGCAAATAGGGCTCGTGAACCATGCCCAAGTTGAGCGCGATCCCGAATATGAAGTGGACAATGTCGGTGGGGAGTTGGGAAAATAGGGTACGCTCATTACTCCGGCGTCGAATCGTCACTCCGACGGCATCGTAAAGAGCGATTTCCATCGCAATGATGTTTGAAAGACTCCTTTCCGTTGGGCTGCCGAAGATCAAGTCTCAGAATAGCGAAAGGGGGGATTGAATAAACTCACTCTTCGGATGACTTGCAGATGTCGAGTGTATCCTTTACGACGCTTGTCTGCACAATGGAAACGATCCCGAGGGTGACTTCGTGGGGTCTGGGAGGTAGGAAGTTATCAGCTTGTCAACCTACTCTGAGCGACCTGATACCAATATACCTAGAAGGGGCTGGGTCTCGGGAGGAACGAGTGGTGCACTAGTTGCAGGGCTTCTCCTGCTTCGAATTGATTCATAGTCGTGGTGGTACACTGGCACAAACGCATAGTCGTGGTGGTACACTGGCACAAACAAAAGCTGGAAAGTACAGACTAAAAACTTGCAGCGCAGTGAAGATTAGTCAGGGCTAGGCCCCTCTGCTTTGGGAGTGAGAGGAAACCAGAAGCAATCAGATGTCAGGATCTATCAATACATGAAACGGCAAAAGTGAAGGGGAAGAAAGCCATGCACATGTTCATATCAACGCACTGATACTTTCCCTTTATTCTGGGTACTCAAAGCAATGGTATTGGTCACGCTAAGAAATGCATCGTGCACCAAAAAGGACGATTGAGCATGTGACGAACTCAGTACCCATGCGGCAACGCGAAATTCAATCAACCCGATAGCTGGTTCATAAATACACTACCACAACAGCTAAATGACATCGTTCGGATGCGTTGGCCGTTAAACGAAGCCAACCAGTACATGGTCTACCAATCATCCACTCGCTTAGAAGTCGCCGCCAAAGTCGCCGCCGTCAAAGGAATCATCGATAGCCTAAAATTGAGTTCGGACTTAGTAATTGGGAAAGAAAGGTTTTGAACTTGGGCAGGATCCACTTACGTCCGCAAGTAGCAGACCACCGAGCAAACCTGCACCGGCACCCAAGGCGAGCCCAGCCCCGCCTCCCATCCCCCCACTCTTCTTAGGAGGTTTAGCACCATACATAGGCTGTGCACCATACATTGGCTGTTGGCCGTGATGTCCTGAACTTGACCCGAAGCCACCAAAGCCGGGTTGCTGACCGAATCCACCGAAACCTGGTTTGGATGAACCAGGCTTGGCTTTACCCCCTAGGAGGCCCCCTAACATTCCGAGGCCCTTGCCTGGTCCCTTGTCAGACTGCGCTGGCTGCTGATTGTACTGTTGGTTAGGCGTTGGCTGTGGGTAGTATGACTGCTGCGGCTGTTGAGCAGGGTACGACGGTCCTTGGTTGTATCCTTGATTGTATCCTTGATTGCCGTATCCCTGGTTGTAACCTCCTTGACTGTACTGTGGCGGGCCGGGAGGGGGACCGGACGGTGGCATATACGCGTTCTTGGCAGGATGCTCCCAAGTCGTTACCGGTGGGTTCGCAGAGGTGTTAACATAGAACCTGAATGGCAATCGGACAAAATGTCGTGTTGGTAATCAGCGTCAGGCGGTGGGCGGGTCTTGCTCATCGCACTCACCATGCATCGTAGCTGCCAAGGACAACGAATCAAGCCAGGGTCAGGACAAATTAGACACCTGATAAAATCGATCGCTCACTTCTTGTCGTATTGCTCGATCCAGCCAGGGGGCAACGGGCGTGAATCTGGATTCCGTGAAGCGTTTGACATCGGGGGAGTAGGAGGTATGCGAGACTAGGTAGTTGAGAGGTGGAGGGGGACGTCGCCACGAAGCAACCACTTCTATATAGTCCATCTGGGAACGGGGCTATGCCGCGCAAACTCGGACTTTCTGGCAACAATGTGCTTGGCTGTTCGACTGGCGTTAATAACGCAACTGCGGTCCCCGCGCAGAGGGAGTTCGGCTTACATCAGCTTCGCCGAGGCACATATCGCTCATTCTGCTACAGGATAAGGGGAGAAGCGAAGCCTCGATTGACTAATATAAGATCGGTCTGATTTATTAATTTACCGGCCAGGTCGGTTGGGGCCTCGCCGGGCTTCTCGGCCCTGTCGGTCAGCTCGCCCACACTATCAATTTCGGACATGCAGGGAGCTTTATCTGGCAACGGCAAGCGATCTGGCGCTTTTACGTGTCGTCCCCCTTTAGCACAACCCGTGCTGATGGCTGATATGGTAGGACGGGACTCTCGCGTCATTAATTCTATGGGGATGGGCCGAGTCTATCAACTATTACTCAAGGCCAGGAATGGCTATTTCATATCATGACATGAGCAATTTCTTTAAATATACAGGGATATTAACGAGTATCGTGAAGGTAGAGGGTTACAGGCTCAGGCCGTGACCAGACAGAGATCCCGGTTAGAAGTCGCCGTCAAACCCGCCTCCATCCATTGCATCGTTGTAGCCATCAGCATAGGCGTCCTCCTGGGCATCATCGATGGCCTAAAAGGTTTAAGAATCGTGAGCATAAGAGGAAACTGTTCAATATTTTAAGCTACACTCACATCTTCGAGAAGCATACCGCCGACTAAGCCCGCACCTAGACCTAGGGCAGCACCACCAGCCATCCCCATTCCACCGCCGCCACTTTTAGCGGGTGCAGCATATACGGGCTGTTGGCCGTAATACCCTGGACCTGGACCGTAGCCACCATAACCAGGCTGTGGTCCGTATCCACCGTAGCCAGAACTTGAACTGGGCTTGCTGCCGCCTCCGAGAAGTTTCCCCAACAAACCTCCGCCGCTCTTGCCTGACCCCCTATCACCGTACGGTGCCTGCTGGGCGTACTGCTGTGGAGGTGGAGACTGCTGATAGTACGGTGGTTGCTGCTGCTGAGGATACTGGTTGTATCCCTGAGGACCCTGATTGTAGTAACCTTGGTTGCTCCCTTGATTGTACTGGCTGCTTGGTGGAGGACCAGGAGGGGGACCGGGTGGTGGTGCATACGCATTCTTGGCAGGGTGCTCCCAGCTCGTTACTGGTGGGTTCGCAGCGGTGTTGACATAGAACCTAGAGAACGAGACGTCGGTCAGGGATCAGCGTCTGAGAGTCTATCGGGGGAGATCTGGGAACGCATCGCACTCACCATGCATCGTAGCTGCCAAGCACAACGAATTAGGCTAGGGTCAGGACAAATCAGACACCTGATAAAGTAGATCACTCACTTCTTGTCGTATTGCTCGATCCAGCCTGGGGGCAACGGGCGTGTGTCTGGGTTCCGTGGAGCGTTTGACATCGTAAGAGGTGAGGAAACGTATAAACTTTAACGAGACTAGGTGGTTGAGAGATGGGAGGAGGACGTGTACACTCGACACCACCTATATATAGCCGCGGCTGGGAGCGGGGTGCACCAACGCGGACATCTTGCCGAGGAGTTGCGCTTTGATCCTCGACTGGCGTTAATAACGCGGCTGCGGGTCCCGGCGTAGATCGGGCTTACATAAGCCTTCATCAGAAACGACGTACCTCGGGTTTGTTCCCGAGTGAGGGAGATTCTGGGCAGAAACAAGTACTGGATTTATTAGCAATTGGTCAATACCATTATGTAAGTAATCTACTGATGGGGTCCCGCTAGGTGTCCTCGGCTTCCTCCGCCGTGTCGGTCAGCACATTCACGATCTCCTTCTGTAGAGTCAAGAGATAAGAGGCAAGAGCTTCGTCAGGTAGCTTCGAGTGATTCAGTGCCTGTATGAGTTGTGTTTTCAACTGAGGTCAAAGGGTACGGAGCAGAGGGCAGCGAGCAGGCATAAGAGCGGGGTTCCAGCGCAAGAATGCCGAGCTAGTCAGCGGTCCGCGCCTCAAAGCGTCATTTGCCAAGGAGATGAAAGAAACGTTACCAGTAGCATTGCTTTACGTCGAATTTGCACCTTCGTGCTTTTACTTGCCTCTCGGCGCTCTGCTTCCATCTCCGACAGCCGCTCAGCCACGCGTCTTGCTTCGGTCAGAACCTCCGGAGGGAGATCAGCTAGCCTAGCCAGCTCGAGACCTTTAGGGATGTTAGGCATGGAGGAGCGTGTCAGGTGTCCTCAGATCTTAACGCACCGTAATGTGGAACGCTGTCCGAGAAACCGTCCATAAGCCTGTTGACATAGTGGTCAGCAATACGCCTATTTCCACTGCACATCCTACCCCTACCTATACTGAAACTTGAGCTTAAAGCCACTGGCTTTGGAGTTATTCTGTCTCGAGAGCGGTTACTCGGCATTCCCACTGGCATCATCCAAGTCTTACTTGAACCGCCAAGTGCAGACTGGAAGAGGCAATCAAACCAGTGCTACCAGCAGCCAACTTGAATACGACTTACTTCACGACGGACGGGTAGCGACTCAATGTGGTCGACAAGTCTTGATAATGCCTAACGATAGACGTTCAGAGTCTCAAACTCTAGACTTTGCTCGACCTATCGCCTACGTGGAGAACAATACGAAAGCCTTCGGGTAAATGATCAGCTTGTGCGTGCTATAAGGGGCCAAGTCGAGCTCAAACCTTGCGATGGATAAGCTCTTCGGCAATGGCGTGTGATATACCGATACCCTCTTGAGGGGACGTCCCTCTGCCGAGCTCGTCAATGATGACCAACGACTTGTCTGTGGCTAGACCTAAAAAATGAAAGTCTCCGTCAGAGCAGTGCAAAAGAGTCGATAACTTCCTAAATCCGTCCTTAGAATCATAGCAGTAGCAGCCATTTCGTTGGAGAACGTGCTGAGACTTCGTTCCGGATCGTCGTCATTCGACAACCGCGACAGCAGCGCATCGTGCACTCTATCCACGACGTGTCAGCATTCAAGTAGAAACGAAGACATCTAATCGCGTGAACCCACCTGAAGCTCGCATACTCCGCAGGAACGCTGAAAGCGCCTCAAGTTGACGATCCACCTCACACACTGAGGAGAGAACCATGAAGCTCACAAGCACCCGCACATCGCCATAGCGGTCATCACCCCAATTTGACGGAGATACGTGCTCTTCCCAGACATGCTGCGTCACCACACCCAAATCAACTCCCACTCTTGGCAAGAAGACACCGGGACGGGGCTTACTTGGGGCCGTGGATGATCTGAAACGTCGACGCGTCACAAACGTACGCATCGTTGGGCACGAAAACTCCAACGTCCAAGACCTTCTCAAGAACTGGGTGTCGTCCACCTTTGATTGCCAACGTCCCCGTAAATTCGGGCCGAACTGCGACCGTTCTTTCGTCAGCGTCAAGTTTCTCGACAACTGGGTCGAAGAGACCACCATATGTATTTACTGCACGAAAGCAGGTAAGCATATCTTAACTCGGAGAAGGCCCGAAAGAGCGAAAAGGACGTACGAATCGAGACATGCGCAAAGGACCAGAGCATGTCGAGCAGCGCGATCTGAATAATAGGTCCTCCTCTTAGAGCCATTCTCTTTCGGAAAGATTACGAAGAAAGACTACCGCTTCGGAAGCCTTGTAAAGCGCTCCAACGTCGCCAATGATTTCGCCGACCAAGCCTTGAATTATCCTTAGACAGGTTCTCGTCAGCGTCGCGGTCTAGCCGCGGCTTTCGGTCTGCTGTCTACCTGTCACTCATGAGCAACGTTTCATCCAGCGAATCTTTCATCCTCGAGTTCCTCTTTTTCTTAGGTCGGACAGGAACGGGGGAGGGGGGCATTAGCGGACACTGACCCCACAACAAGAGCCGTCGGCCTACCAGCTCGAGCGTCGTGAACTTCCACTTCGCTCCCTTGGAGCTGACATTGATACAGCCTCTCGGCAAGTCTCCTTGCACTTCATCCTTCCGAATCGTCAGCCAGAACCCTCCCGCGGATTCGACGAACGTCGGGGTGAACGGCAGCTCGTGGTCGGAGGCGAGGGACTTGCAGAGGTCGAGGATGTCGCCCACGTTCTCTTTGTACGTTTCGCGAGCGACGTCGAGAAGCCGGTCGTAGTTCGCCTGGGTCCGAAGTGAAAGCGGGCGTAAGTGGATCATACAAGCACCGTCCATCGAAAAAGGACCCACCCTAACGGCAAACACCTTCGAGTTCAAAGAAGCCAGCCCTGCTAAGCCCTATATAACGGGAACGTCACCAACGCGTCATGAAATGTTCGTTTCCAATCCACAGGTAGAGAGTTCCCATTACCTTTGCGACGTTCGCATCCTGGTTCAGCGTATCTGCGATCTTCTCGTCGATCTTCGCAATACGTTCGTCGCTGACCATCTCGGCGATGACTTGCAGTAGCTGGCTGCGACACCCTTGAAGCGCCGTAGCGATAGTTGGCAACGAGCGGATGACCGAGCGTAGGTCGAGCATTTGGCGGACGCGGAAGGAAGCTGCTCCTGGAGTCGTCGAGGCCCGTGGCTCCGACGTCGTTAGCTAAGAATAACCATATGCAGGTAGACGCCGATTAGTTCGATGATTCGCTTCGATCGACGCTTGTAACAGGGCATGTCCACATACCGAAGCAACCAGCTTGTCCAAATCAATCTTCTTCAACGTCCTCAACGCGTCCTTGATCGAACGATACTTCTCTTCAGTATTGATAAGCTCTGCACGTACAACGGTCGCGATTTCAACCCTCTCTTCAGTCGGTCGGAAGCGAGTCGCACCTTCAACAGCATCTAACCTCCCATCAATCGAACTTTGGACCGTAATCGGAGCGAGGATGTTAACGCGTAAAAGTCGAATAGCCATAGGCGTAAAGCAGTGGTTTAACAGCCTGAGGAACGGATCAACAAAGAGTCGTCAGTTGGATGTTCTTCAGCCGGGAGTTCCAATTGCGGGCTCACCCGAACAGCGAATGCGAGCTCTTCTTACTGAGCCGATTGCCAACGAGCTCGAGGTTCACCGCGGTATCCGTATCGATCATCATAGTACCTAGAGAGGCAGTCCAGCAGTGCAACCATTCCCGTCTTATCAGCACCGTCAACGGGGCGATGGAGGGGAGACAAAGCGGCTACAGCCTCACCTTCAACACCTCGATACCGAATCCTCAGCGACTGACTCGCGAAGACGACGTTCAACCTGGAGTCCGCATACTTGAACAGCGCCGAAGCGGCAGAGAGAGCGTAGTACCTTGTCCAAGATAGTCGCAGTCAGCGAGGATCAATTTTCGCTAAGGAAGAGGACGATATAGAAGGCGGAGAGACTCAACTTGTTCCCCAAAGCCAACAACGTCCCCGCCCTCTCATCGTCGTTCAGAGCCAACTGGGTCACGAAATCCATCCCGGCAGAATCGTTGAAGTACTTCCTTCCGACGGTTTCGAACGCGACGTCGTCTTCAAACTCCTCTTGCAAGCATCGGAGCAGCAACGAGGGCTGCTTCTTCGGATTCGACGACGCGGTGGCAGAAGAAGAGGAGACGCCGCCCGCGTTAAACGTGTCGGGGACGATGATGACGCTTGGATAGTGCAAGTGGATGTGGTGGATGGTCTTAACGTAGGTTTGACAGTCTGCGAGCTATATTCATCAAAAAGCAACCCACCCCCAGAAGCAGTTAATCGTCGTGCAATCAGCGAGATTTAGGAGTAAAGAGCGGATTGGAACGAAAAGAGCTAAGCGGGGACGCGCGCGGCAGTGGAGGCAATATTGCATATACAACACGAACCTGAATGAGGATGGCGTTGCCCGTCTCCCTATCCAACGCGGCGATTCCAACTTCCCTCGAAACGCCTAGATCAACGGAATTGACGCAAACGAGCACATAGAGATAAAGAAGGCGACGACGAAGACGAGGGGAAGGGAAGGGAAAGAAAACCGGAAAGAAGCCGTGGTTACTTTTAGTTCAAGTCCCCATTTTCGAAATTTAGTTTCGAGAACTCACCTCGGCCTTCGATGACAGAAACGACCCAATCTCCGGTAGATCCAGTCTCCCTATTTGAAGCTGCAGTTGGAGGGCGAGCACTCGGCGGGCGACTCGATTGCGGGCGGACAATCATGTTGTTGGTCGTTGAACTCGCGATCGGTCGCGTTGGCATTGATATTGATTCGTCTTAAGATGTTTAGAGTAGTTGGACGTGTTGAAAGTATGGCTAGCTAGGTCAGTCTGGTCAGAGTCGAAGGGGGAGCAACGTTGCAATTGGCAAGTTGGGGATGCAGAGAGAAGAGTGATAAGTTCCGAAACGAGCAAGACCCGTCATACTCGCTTTGTTCCAAACATTGATCGACGCGACCTCGAGAGCACCCCACTTCGAAATGATCAACCAGCTGAATGGCGACCCACGCCAAGGTAGGAGAAGCTCTGAGAACCAAAAATCAATATATATAAACTTAATTTATATCGGAACAAAACGGGGAAAGGACGGGGGTACGGAAGCGAAGAAGATAAGAAAAGACACAGCAGACAGCCCAGCAGGCGACAAGGTAAACAAACGAGGACATTAATGGACGGTGGCATCCATGGAACCGGATGAGGAGGAGGGGGAAGTAGTGACTAGTTTCCGGATGGGCATACAGAATTGGGGTGGAAGGTAGGGCGTGATTCGCTGAGTGAATAGGCACGCAGGGGTGAAACCTAGATGAAAGCTAGAGGACTATGCAAGAGGGAGGAAGAACTAATCGGGTAAGCGGGTGAGCGGGTTTAAGAGGGGGGTGAAGAGAGAGGGGGGGAAATAGACAGGCGATACCCAAAGCGGGTTCGAAGGGGTTGGAGTCCTTTAGATTGGGGTTGAAGGCCGGATGTAATGATTGAGAGTCGACGATCTGGTTACCAGTTCTGGAAGAGGCTTTCGCGCTTTGCTTTCAGCGGAAAAAGAAAAGGCTCAGGTAGTGGTGATTGGTGACATCGCGAGCTGCTGCCAAGTCTTGTACTTCTTCATCGGGGCTCCTCGACTTCCTCATTCTCCTCTTCTTGGTCTTCGTTCTCCCCCAACGTGAGGCCGATGGTAATGACGTGCGGGAACGCCATGCGCGTGCTGAGGGTGGACCGTCTGCTAGTCGTCCTCAGATTTCTTCCTCAGATTCCTCGCTGCGATGAGTGGCTTACGACCAAGTTGGTGGTCGTGGTTCGGGAGGTGGCTGTCGAACCTCCATGAGCCACGCAGTACGCTTTCTTCTAGACGGTGTAGATCGCTGTGCCCTTATCCACGATATATTAGTACCTCAAAGAAAGAAATACACGTCCGTCAGCTCACGTCCACAGTTCCACTCAGCGCGGAGCGCGGGACGCGAGACATACCTTCCTCTCGACGGATCCAGCTTGATTCTGCCAAGCTTTGGCGATCTCCAGTAACACCTCGCGATGGCTCAGCTCTGGGTGCTCCTTCCTAAACACGGCCGTCACTTTATTCTGATACCAGATGTGAGCCGAGGCGAGGTCCTTAGGCGCGTTCCAGCCACTCGGACCGCGTGTCTTTTGCCACTGCTCGCCCAGTCCACCGCCGGGTCCCTCTGAAGTGCGACTGCGTTTCTTGAAAGGTGCGACGCGGGCTTCGCACACCGGGGAGAGACCGGGACCTCGCGCTAGCGAGCCCTCGGACGAGGGAGAGGTCATGGCGCCGTTGGAGCTCGCGGTGGTTGCAGCATGCCCGAACGGCGGGGGGAAAGACGTCGACCGAGGCAGCGGGGGAGTCGGATGAGGACGCGAAAGATGCAGATACGGCTGCGGCGTCGCTGGTGGGCAGACGAGCAAAGTTTGCGTTCCGCTGTTGGGAAAGTGGTCTTGGTGTCATTGCGGATGGATCTCATGGCCCATGATCCCGGCTTCTTTGGCGGTTCACAGCTACATTGAGAGGGGAGAAACGTCGTCGAGTGATGTTCTCAGACTGGGCGAGAACGGCGTTAGGGGTGTGGGGATGCTCGCGAGGCACGTCCCGGCGGCGTGCTCTCCATGAGCTCGGTCAAAGTTGCAACGGGTTGCGTTGATGCATTCGTCTTCTTTGTATAAGCTTAAGAACGCTCGGTGGTATCAAGGTAACGTTATCAGCTGGCTTGGTTTCGTGAGAGTCAAAAAAAACGTTGGCAGCTTGAAGGGGAGAACTGGGGAAAGCCGTTCGTATGCCGGGCCAGGGATGTTTGTTCGTTCCCAACATTTTAGTTTATCGACGCGAACCGCCCAACGCGGAGGTCCTGCACCGATCCAACTTCCCCGGCTCACGAGGACACTCGATCCTTAATGAAAATGCCTGCTTCTTTCGTAAGATCAAAATAGTCAAAGTCACGACATTGCCAATTCATTAATCAAAATCACACCCTTCCCCAGGATCGCACAGAGCTTTCTGGTGCTGAAAGGGCAATAGTCCTCGTGTTGCCGACCCGGAGACACAAGTACCGGAAATTCCCGATGATATGAGGAGATGTGACGAAAACCGGTTACAGATGGCGAATGTAGCACGGATAATTGAGGCTTGATCGATGCTGTGGCTTCATTTGCCCCGCCGGGAGGGTATCTCGAGGCAGATGAAGCCGCCACGCGTTCGCAATGCCGCGGGAGACCGCGACGTTCAGGAAACAAGCTCGAATTTGTCTCTCGGCATCCCGGCATCGCAATGAGCCTTTCACTTCCTGGTCTAGAAATGCCTCGAGCGAATGTAGAGTGCTTATCTTCCTTATGCAAGAAGCCAGGCAGCCTCGGGTTTACGTTGAGGACGCAGCTATCCCCGTCACAACGACTGATTCTACCCAGTGGCCTCCTGAACTATCTGTTCATTTCTCCCTCTATAAAAAGACCATACGAGAATTTTGACCCCTACAACTCCTCTTTCGACCAACCCCATTCAATGAGAACCAAGGAAAGCCGCGCGACAGGCTCTGCGAGCTTGCCGGAGTCCCACAATGAAATCCCCTCTCACGGATTCAAGCTCAGTGCCGAAATGGTACGTATCTCCCGAAACCCGAGCGGAAATTTTGGTAGAACGCTGAACAGGTTTGATCGCAGAGGGCTAAGCTCGAGCAGCTTGCTCAATGGCGAATCCATCCGTCTTCGATCAAATTTCCGGAAGATGCTCCGGAGTTTCAAGGTAGCTTTGCCACAATCTCGCGGGCGCTCTTGGCCGTTCCGTCTGATGGTGAAGATGGGACGGATAGACCCGCTGCTACGAAGGAAGGTGTCGTGCACGGTCGAAAGGAAAAATCCAGCTCTGGCGCCGCAGAGTCCGAGGGCAACAGCGATGCGAACAGAACAGAGCATGGAACTATGAGACGTATGAAGATGAGGCTGAAGAGCATGGGCAAGGGTCTTATGACAGGGCTTCTGGGATGCTGGGGGACCGGTTCCTCCAGTTCTTCGAAGGTGGCTATAGATTATAAGACTGTTGCGGTAAAGAAGATGAGAATCTCGAGGGAAATTGCGCGGATATTAAAGGTAAGCATCGTTTGCCACGATCGCATCGGTCTACAGTACTGACTTCCACTCAGTCGACGCTTAGGGAGGCGGAGTTCTTGGTGGAGCTTTCTCATCCAAACATCATCACACTCAACGGATTCGTTGAAGATACACCCAACAATATCATCTGGCTAGTCTTTCCCTGGGTAGACAACGGCAGTTTAAGTGACTTTGTCGCCTCCGCCGATTGGGAAATTCCGGAACGGATCTCTCTGGTATGATTGAACTACTGAGCTTCAAGCCGCAACTGATAGTTCGTGTCCCAGATATCCGACGTGGCGGACGGAGTGACGTATCTACACAGCCAAAAGCCACCCATACGCCATGGCGACCTTAAATCTGTAAGTTGCAATCCAATATACGATGATACGTCTGGCAAACCCCGTCCTCGACCCTGCAGATCAACATATTGGTTAACTCTAAGAGCCGCGCAATAATTACCGACTTTGGTTCCGCCGTTCGTCATGCCGTCAAGGATCTGGAGAAAGGAAACGGATAGAGATCCCACCCGAAGCGGAGCCCCGGTTCGAAGCCACGTTTTGCGAGTCTACACAGACTATGACCTTGGCGGGTGATAACTATACAC
>WSUI01000272.1:1186-38036 GCA_019633595.1 Tulasnella sp. UAMH 9824
CCCCCGCGCGGCGGGGGCGCGGGGGGGGGGGGATGACTTGGACGCGCGCATCTCAGCTCGCCGCCATAGTTCCTTCGCTTTCGTCGTAGTAGCCCATCGCAATCGAACCAATCGACCAATCTCGCCACATATAGCGCCCAATAACCGAGATAGACGTGCTGGGCGCCTGTACCTTGGCGATCTATCCCAAACGATTCTCTTGCGAAGGGAACGTCTACACGCACAGGAGTCGCGTTCGCGAACATCCCGAAGTAAAGCGCACGTGGAACCACATCTTCCCAACGCTCTTGCCCGGAGAATGCCACGCACCTCACGCATTGCTGTAACGCATCCGTAACGTCCGGGACTGCCACGAACTTCTCGTCCGGATTGCAAGGAACAAGCTCGGAGTTCGGATAACTGCGATCCGCCCGGGCGTACGATCCATCGACGACGGAAGAGAAACAAAAAACACACGTCGTCCAGAGAACCGAGGGTTACTATTAAGATCGATTAATTGAATTGAATACGGTCTCGAGATCAACAGTACGCGGGAGTGCATTTTGCTGGCGAGATGTGGGTGCGTGCTGCGCCCGGCGACGGGTGGAATCGCGGCTGGGCTATGTCGGTTTCTCAGGTCGATCGATTGGAGTGGTTCGGATGCCCTATTCCGAAAAAAGCCGCGTGCTGACTTGCCATATTACTCGTTGACGAATATTGGGCAATTGCATGGTAAAGTGACGTGCCCGAGTAAGCGCCCTGTGTGAGGCTTGTCAGCTATCCAGCTTGCCGCTGGTGTTGAGATATTCCACCACGCAGATGACCTTCGGCTCTCTTCGGCTGTTGCAATCATATCTCCCCCTTCGCCAACGCAGGCCTCTCCTATTTGCCTTGTATGGTTATTGGATTATTTTCTGAATGCTCTCGTCGTCAACATTGTACCGGTGTCCCAGGTCTTTCATTTTCACCTGCGATGGGTAGGAGGTCGGTGCAGTGCTCAGATAGGCACAGAGGAGGAGAGCAGCATCCTCCTCAGGCCTTGTGGTCCGACTTGAACCCGTGCACCTCCCCATAAGCGGATAGCGTTTCGAGACTCGGGAGAGTTCGTGCGGCCTGGGGCCTTTGGGGTATAGACCCACCGACTCCTGCCTTTCTGGGGTGCGCTTCTCTCCGTCGAATCAACGACCCATCATCGGCCTGAGAATAAAATAGTAGTCGGGCTCCCCTTGGTGACCGCATCAGAAGTGCATCGTTAATTGGGCTAATAAGACAATGCCCTGATGGAGGAAAGTTGGGGGTTTCAAGCGGAGAGCGACGAGATCCCAAACCAACTCCCACCATTTTCTCACGTGAAAAACCCGGCGGCTTATCTAAGTCGGGCTCGTACCTGTCTCCCCTTCGTTTCTCTCACCCCCCGCCTGAACTTTAAAAAATTCAACTCCCTACGCAGACGACCAAGTCCAGCCTCTTTGATCCCGAAGTTGGGGCGTCGTTCTGCCCTTCTTTTTCACGTTGTGCTTCGGTCTTATCTCTGACGACGGACCTTGAACCTTGGTGTCCCATACACCCCCAGGACAGTCTTCAGCCCCGTCTAGACATTTCCTTCTATGGCAGACCATGCTCAACAAAGTGGGCGTCGATGGCTATGACGGGGTCCGTGTCAAACCCAAGGGTTTATTTGCAAGTAGGAGCTCTCAGAAATTTGCGACGACGCCCCATAAGATGCTTTGTGCTTTTACGCGAGTCCTGTGGACAGGTTGAATTTCATATCGACACTTCTAGGTCGCTCGCAACGACGACCCGGTGACATTGATCGACCATGCTGCTGACCAAGTCAGCAGCCAGATGCAGAGCTGTTCTTGGGATCAGTCAAATACTTGGCATGGTCCGCTCTCTTCATCTCCTCGTCATCCCTTTCACATGCCTTTGAGAAGCGGCCTAGGCCTGTACAACCTATAAACCTTGTTGGGGACCTGCCATACCCGAACATCGCATCTACTGTATTCGGGCAATCTCCGAAGTTAATTGTTCATTAGACAAGTCCCGAATGGAAGGGTCGTGCAGAGATCTCGACTTGCTGAAGCTGCGTGGCGGTGATGCGCCAGGGTAGTGGAATAAAGCACTGGGCGTCGCCTTGAACTTTATCTATTTACAACAACAAAGCGTGGCGTTCAAGAGGTTTTCACACGATGGGTTGGCTGCGATGACATATCTCCTGGATTTTGCCGCCGCGTGGGATCCGAGCTTGCGAGAATTAGGCAACACGGAGTCGGTGTGCCTCTTTCCGGCTCCGCTGCGTGAACAAATCAGCGTAGCACGAAGGAGTCGCTTAGACTCATGACGAAAAAGATGTCCATTGAAGATAGGACAGCGAGCCGAATGCCTGATGATGCCCGAGATAGATCCGTCAAGCTCGAGAGCCCGAACGGAACCGGAATCGGTCCGCTGAAGCTCAGACTGCTACTGAGCACCTTTTCGACCTCAGATTAGAAAGGCGAGCATGTTTCAGTTCAGACTCTAACATATCAAACCGGCACAAGAAGAATAAAAGAATTGAGCGGTGTCGGTGGCCGGGGTGCTACTAAAGCCTTTCTACGGCCGATGGCGGGATCGCGCCTAAAGCCCGTTACACCGGCATGTCACTGCAATGAGTAGTAGTGGCCGAGCACTCTGACTAACTTTGTGCCGACCCACGAGCCTTGCGGCGCTTCCTGACTAACGGTGCAACCGCGCCGGCAAAGTCGAGCATTGCATCACCACGGGGGTGGAACCGATCGTACAGGAGAATTGCCTCCTAGTGACGGAGCCGACAGGCTTAACTGTGCAGCGAGCGTGTAATACTCTTCCGGCGTCTTACAGAGTCGGTTACAGTTTGCAAACAAATCGTACCATCGGCGGAAGGATGCGCGAGTACCCCTGGCACATCGTTCAGCTGCTCCATGATGGCGTTGAGAACACCCGCTACATGCGTGCATGACCAGCTCGTTGCGTCAGGCATTGCGCGCTCGTAGAACGATCCAGACTGAGGCTTTATCGAAAATGAAAAGCGGTGGAGCGCAATTGAATCGAAGGGACCATCCGGCTGTGACTGTAAATGATCATGGTAGCCGGTGGAGCGGGCCAAGGTTTCGAATCGCGTTGAGGACAACCCTGTATTCTTCAAAGACCAAAGAGCCCGACAGCCCGATTATCGATTAGAGACGATAGACATACAGAGCATAAACTTTCCTAGGCCAAAGCGCTGTCTGCGAATTAGTGACGGAGAGGTACAGAAGCGTCGGCAAAAAAGACGATAGAAGAGCTGTCCAACCCTGAAGTCGGCCGAAGCGACAAACTGAATACTACAAGTCAGGTTTGGTTTTTCTAAACAGAAAAAATAAGCCGGCGGTTCATTTTACGAACTTGCGATAACAACAAGGTTTCACGGTGTAGATCAGTGGGGCCTTCCATATCCTGACGCAAGTGGAGCGGGACATGATGCTCGCGTCCCCATTAGGAAAATGGAAGTTCGCCAGATTTGGGTGAGTTCCGTTAGAGCACGAGTGACCTCAGAGTTTGCCTGAGGAAGTCGCAAAGCCAGGACCAACTTGGCCAAGTACATCGAGATACCAGAATAGCTGGGAGCCGGGAAGTGGACAATTGAACTCATGATGCCCAAACCGGCGTCATATGAATCAGTGGCCAGTCAAAGGATTCGAACTGATCTAACACCGGTGTCTTGGCTGCCAGAAGGTTGTACTTGCTTTCTGATCGGACATATTCTAGTCGTGGAGAGTTACCGTCCAATAAATAGCTCCACCAGCTTCTGCTAGCCGTCATGAACAACAAGCCTCTAATTATAAACGCCAAATTGATTGGAAGCAATCGATAGAGCAAGTTATCGTTCTACGTGTCAAGCCTGAGCTCGCATCTGTTGGGCTTGGGGGGCACCGCCAGGCTACTCGGACGTGCGGGCGGGGCCGGCGCAAGGCTGGCTGACGCGGAGCAAATGTGAAAGTGTGTCGTGGCTTTGTTTGGAGAGGTTTCTTTCTACTTGGGGGTCGAGAGCAGGCCTAGAAACCAATCACGAGAGAACGGACCGACTCATACATTACGTTCCATTGGTCAACACCTCATGTTTTCTTTTCGAACCCTCATGAAATACCTCCAGATCACCGCCATATCAACTGCGGCGAGTCCGCTGGAACGGTAAGATGGTTGTCTGGGGGATGAGCCAGACGGCAAATTCCAGGCGGTGAGCACGGATTTGAATCATTTGATTTTTACGACAAGTTGGCACCAGGGACATCATTCCAGAACGCGTGTACATTTGTAATCCCCCCAACACGATTTACGCGCCTCGACCCCACGCAAATGGGTTATCTCCTAGACCTTCCTGTCTTGCAAGGTTTTCGTAATCCATGGCTCGCGTATTTGTGTTGTTCAACGTATGATTGCGACCTCCAATTGCACAACCGCATTCAGGACACCTCGATTCTACCATCGCTCCTCCGCACTAAGAACAATTAGCATCAGCGTCAGTGGGAAGGCAAATTAGGATAGAAAGGAATTAGAGTACCTCAGTGATAACGTACACATGTCCATTGGGACACTGGTAGAAATGTCCACGGGTGTCTATTGGGCATCACTTGAGTGAAATGTACACTAGACGTAGATCATCAGACTCACTGAATCCCAAGAATCCGGCCATAAACGCTTTGAGAACATCTCGCTTCTCTTGATCGCTTACTTCCGTGTAGACGACACCTTTCTTCAGCTGGTGATACAACTTGACCCATTTGTCGATGACTCGCTGCGCGGGCTCCATAAAGTTCTCGATGAGCCACTGATCGTCTTTGTGCCCTTGAGTCGTGAGGAGGCGGTATCTGTTCGCTTGAGACGCCTTTTCGGCCCGGGCTGCATCGTACCCTGCCCTCGCTTCGTGCTTGAACTCCTGCAACAGCATGCCGTTTCTTTGGCGTCCTAATCGATTGTTGAACGTCTGATATTCTGCTTCCATCATGAGGACGGCAGTCTTGATAACTTGGCGATGGGAACGAGCTTTCTCCGCTACCTCCAGCGTAAGTTGTGCATCGCGTCGAATGGAAGAGAGGATGTATGCAATAAAATCTGCCCAGCGAGTGCGAGCTAACGTGTCAAAGCCCGATTTCCGAAGGTGTTCTGAGATTCCTAGAGCAACCTGGACGAGAAGGAAGCGGATTTGGATCGTCATCCAGCATCCCTCGACTCGGAAGCGTTGATCTGCTTTCGGGGTCGACGGGGCTCCGGAATCTTTCTTTGCTTTCGCCAATGCTGCTTCTTCAACGCTAAAGAACGGCGACACCCCCTCAAGTCGATGTGGTTCTGCCACGTAGCGATGATGGAGGGTGGCGACTGCGGCCTCCCATGTGCGGACGTGCGCAGAGTTTGTAGAGGCGACAACGCAAGCTTGGTCATAGGCTCTGAGAACACCGTAGGCTGCGTTTCTCCATGCTGTAACGAGGACTTCCGGAAGTTGGTGACGATCTTTGATCTTGGAGCCGAATCGGGACGAACTGACTGGGTGTGCTTCGCTTTTCGGGATGATCTCGCAGTCAACGACTGCGGTCGAGCTTGTGGGATCAGCATCAGGCATGGTGAGTGCGCCCCGCGGGAGTTCTCTTAATTCGCGTTCTATCTGCTGAGTTGCATGGTCCCCGACGTTGAATGTTGATACCTTTTCGTTCACGTCGCGCAACGTGCTTCGACATTTGTTCGCAACTTTCTGGAGAGCGTATGGTGGTCTTTTAGCCATGGACTTTTGGGGTGGGGAAAAGGCTCATACCTGTTCGGCCATGTCTAGATCTACGCGTTTCAACATCCGCCCGTATCGCTTGCTTGTAATGGGAACCCGACAAAGAGGACAAAGAGGAGGCTTCTGCAGCCCTTTAGGTGCAGGGGCAAGCTGTAGCCAACGCTCGTCTTTCTTTTTATAGTACGAGTCAAGCTCGCAGATCCCATCGAGAGTCTCAACGGTGAAAACGTGCCCGCATTTGAGAGTAATGAGCCTGCTGTCCAGCCCGTCTCCGTCAAGATCTATATCGCTGAGTGAGCTTTGCATGATGAAATCGACCACTTGAGACTTGACATTATCCGGGGCGCAGGTAGGGCATGTCTGGACCTCGCAAGGCTCTCCACAAACTAACGGACGGCCAATATGAGCGCCAGAACAAAATCGTGGCGTGGATGATCACTTACCGGAAGGACAACGGTGACCACAGGCCAGAATACGATCGCACCGTATATCACAGGGCAATCGAGCGCAGGGCTATGAAGAAGGTTTAGCCCAGAGGCGGGAACGGTGTAGACAGGTCCGACTCACAGCACTACATACAACCGGGCAGGCATGGTGATCGCATGCCCAGTTGCAAGGCTCCATACACGGGACGCATGGCTCGGAGCAGGGGCGGTCGCAGGCGTGATGACTACAAGCTTGACGGCAGCGCTCTTGACAGAGGACGTCAGAACAGTCATGCTCCTCAGAGCAATCCCCTCCGCACTGATGTAGACACCGAAGGTCTCTTCCACATGGGTGCCTAACATGCCGCCGGCGGACAATATGTCCATTCACGCGGTCAACTCGCTGGTTTAAGGCTTGGCATTTGGAGCAACTTGCACCGCAAGGCTTGGAACAGCACGGCATGACAAGGTCACATCGGGATTGGCACTGCACTGAGCGAGGATCTTCCGAGCAAGCGATTTCAACCGTATGACCGCAGGCCGGTAGGGCTTTCGTGGCGATTGCATTGCAACGGATATCTTCTGGTCGATCCATTTGCCAGCTGAGATTACGGTTCAGAGTCAAGTTGCTCCGTTTCAAAGTCGCTGACGTACCATTGGCCTCTAAGGGTATGACCGCACGCAAGTTGCATAGTGACAGGGAATTGACATTTTCCGCAAGGTACGGCGCAGAGTTTATCGCATGGGTGACCGCGAGTACACATGCGAAGGCACTGTGCCCTGCAATCCGCCCGTCTGTGATTCTGGTCGTCGAGGTGACACTGAAGTGGACAAAGGTGTCCGCACTCGAGTCTAGCATTGCAAGGAAGGAGACACCCGCCTATAATGGGAGATATTTTCAGTGACGGAGATCATTGTGAGACAGCTTGTGTGAAGTAAGGTCATTCTCACCGGTTGGGGAATGGAGCGCTATCTGGCCGGGAGCGTTGATTAAAGTGACTTTCTGAGGGTGTCTATGACAAGCGATCGGTATGGCAGGACCTATCGCGTCTTGACGCTTCAACTCTGCAATCACACCGGACCACATCTCGCTTCGAGCGAGGTCATCTGCGTTTCCAAGAATGTACATCCCCTCTTTTGCACGAGAAAGGGCGACGTTGGTCCTATTTTTAGACTGCGAAGAGGAGAGGTTGAGACCAATGAAAACACACTAGTAGACTTTTAACTGACTTTCAAGAAACCGATTCCTTTGCTCGCTGCTGGATTTCCGCCTGAGTTTCGGACCAATGACAGAATAACAACTCGCCCCTCCTCGCCTAGAGAACCGTAATCAATCTACATTCGGGTGACCACTGAAAGCACGTACCTTGGAAGTTGTCAACCGTTCTCAAGAGTCTACAATGAAGTGGTGTAAAGGCTCAGGCGAGAAAAAAAAGTCTGGGCAATCCCACTTACACGCGGCTGCTAATCTTGACCTGCTGCACGGCACCTTCGAAAATGCCAGCCACATCTTCCTCATCCCGATGATCCACCAGTTGCGCAGCATCTCTTTCATCCACCACTGTCATAACTTCACCAGCCAATGCCTTGCGAATTTTCACTAGCTGGCCTAGATATGCGCAAAGAACAACAATGTCTCCTGTTTCGGAGTATGCTCCTTGCCTACCGAAGCGTAAACGTGAGCTTAGAAGACAATGAGTCACATAAAAGAATCACCTCAGCAAGTGTAATACAAGATCTTTGATCATGTTGACTTCGAAGGTGTTTATTTTGGAGACCGATTCCTCTCCAGCTCCTCCTTCGGCATGGCGGTGATCCAGGAAAAAGACATCCTTCGCCATGCCTCGAATGGAAGGTCGCCTCTTGACAGCGTCATTATCGATCAAGGATTCGTACAGCGTGCAACTGAATCATCCAGTTAGCTCATGAGAATGTAGAGAGTTCAGAGAGACCAACCGTATCAATTCCGAAATCTCAGGACGCATTCGGCGTTGTACATCAAGCCGAGACATGCGAAGGCCAGAAGAGGAGAGTCTTTCCATGAGCGATCGGTCAAATTGGTAAATCTGACCGATACCAGGGTTGTCGGCGGAGAGTTCTGGAGGAAGTATTGTGAGTGTTCAAAGGCTGTTTACGCATGACCAAACTTACGGTAGTTCTCGATCGTGGGCCTGAGCTGAAGTGGATCGCCAATCAAGATCATATGTTGAATCGATGGAACCAGACCTAGGTTATGGTTGAGCTCCCAGTCGCTACTCGAGACATTAAACACTCACTTGCGAGGATATGCGCTTCAAGCACTTGGCCCGCCTCCTCAACTAAGAGGACTCGAGGGGCTACGCTCCTCAGCAGCTCCGTCAACTTTGCAGCGCCTAGAATGCAT
The DNA here is from genome assembly GCA_019633595.1 of Tulasnella sp. UAMH 9824. Lineage (NCBI taxonomy): Eukaryota > Fungi > Basidiomycota > Agaricomycetes > Cantharellales > Tulasnellaceae > Tulasnella > Tulasnella sp. UAMH 9824. The sequence goes on from WSUI01000272.1 coordinate 9,747, forward strand.
CCTGGGTCAGGATACTCCTGTTGGATAAAGAGAGGGAGGGACTATACCGTTTGTAGTGCAACCAATGATCACAGCATTAGCAAGAACCTCAAGCTTTGTCTATAGGTAACATTTAGCACTCATCCCGGTTCTTTGCGCATCGCTCAGAAAATAACTATACCTTGTCCTGAATTTCCTTCCATTCCACGTTCGCTTCGCGATGTCGCTCTTTCAGCCGCTCGAATTCTTCCAGCTGCTCCTGCTGAGAGCCTTCCAGCATCCCCTGGCTTAAATGCGCGTTCAAGCGATCTCGTTCCGCTTTTGACATGTTCCACATTTGAGGGTCTTGAAGAAGTTGGTTGATGTTTCGGTTTGTAGTCGGACAAGGCGGTATGGCCCGAGATCCACATAACTCTTCAAAGAATGTCTCCCGAGCGTTGGTCCAGGTTGCACGATCCATAGTGGGAGCTGTGCCAGCATCATTCGGAGAGTTGTTCGGTTGAGCCGCCCCGCGATTCCTACCGCGCCTCCCACCCCTTCCACCCCTTCCAGCCGGAGTGGATGAGCCCTCAACCACCGCTGCTCCCGGACCCGCGTATGTGATAAAGGCTAGGTCACCCCCTTCGCGCCAGAAATCAATCAACGACTTGGGCTTAGCTTGCTTCTTCGGGTGTTCGAAGTCATGGTCTTGGGATTCGTCGAGGGCCTCCCGGATCCAAAATGGAGGACTATTCAACTCCGCATGGTGAAGCGGGTAGTGAGTCGATAAATGTATGTCGAACTGAGCCGGTCGGCTCTTCTCGCCCACGATCTCGCCCATAAATTCCTTCATGGCTTCTTCAGCACGTTTCATGGCTCCATAAGCTCTTCCTTGGGCTCTGTCCTGGCGAGTTTTGTTAACGTTCATCAGGATTTTGTCCAGCGAGAGCTCCGCGACAGTCTCGTCAGCCGAACGTGAACCCAGTCGGACGATCTTGTCTGTTATCTTCTTTTCGAGGACCCTCACGATGATGTTATCTAGCGCGTGGTTCGTAAAGGCGATGAGCAAGATTGGCCGGATATTATTCGCGATGAGGACACGAAGAATTTCGATGCCTGTATAACTCTATTTTCCGTGTTAGTCACAGTACTCTAGACTATATTGCAACGTGGCTCGTACCTTTCCCGTTCCGGGGGGTCTATGGAGACACTTGGTGAGCGAAGGACCATCGGCGAAAGGAACCCACCTACCCTTGGATCAATGACACTTCTGAGGTCAAAGCATCAACCATCGCCTCGGCTTGTGTATCATCAAGGCGGCTTTCCTGTCTGAGAATGGTACGAGCTCTTGCGACAGAGTTGGCGTCATGGGGACGAAGGGACAGATCTCGCGGTTGATCGAACAGCATGCGAAGATCAAAGTCGAACTGAGGGTGAGCATATGCTGGAGGTGCAACCTTGATTTGACTGAGATCGCCAGAGTCGAAGAGAGGGAGGTAGTCGACGAAGGGGAACGACGTCGGTTCTTGGGCTTTGAGGGTTTCGAGGAATGGTCGGACAGATTCGAACATGGCCGGAGACTCGATTAAGAATTTGGTTTCCTTCTCCTGCCTTTGGGACTTCTGAAGACGTCGCAGGATGCGCAGCTCTACTTCCGCATCGAAGAACGACACCCGAACCTTGATCCTGCTCTCATGTTTCTTGGCGCTTTCTAGAAGTTCTTTGAATGAGCTGGAAATGATGCCGAGGTACACTCGTGCGGAACCACCATCAGTTTTCCAAATGAGAGCCACGAGCCCGCCCTGGGTCAGGCGTTTCTTCCCTACGCTTTCCCAGTAAGCCACACGTTTGGCCTGGGTTTTGTGCCGAGCGTCTCCTGCAGGGGCGTCGAAGTTGAGCTCGACCGTAAGGCCGCGTCTGGAGTCGCATTCCATTGGTCCGAATTTGGCATCGGTGTAGAGGCTGAAGCGGACCGAGTCTCGATCTTGCTCGCATTTGTACAACCCGCCACTCTTCTTCATGAGCTCACTCAGCTGGGTCTTCTCGGTGGGAGGTTTTGCGAGGTCGTCCAGGATTGCGCCAACCGAGGTTCGGATGGGAGCGCTATAGCGAGTGTTAGGACATTGCCAGGGGAATGGAGATGATGGACGTACATCAACTCCTCTCTAAGAAGACGGAATTGAATATCCAGCAATCTCTCCATGCTTTCCGAGGGAAGGTGGTGCGGTGCCCCGGCGATATTACCCGGGAGATAAGCGTGAGCCGTCGAGACCAGTTCGGAATGAGGAGGAACGATTCTGATATCTTGGATGGACGCGTGGTCGTTTTCGTGTTGAGGACCGCCGTCCCGTAGCTGGCCTGGGGGTTGATAAGTAACGTGCATTTGAAGCAGAAGTCCTCGTTGTCTGCTTGCGTGGTCCATTCTTGCAGGTCCTTTAGGTTCTGGTTGCACCCGACGGGTGGTAGCTTCCGTGCGTTCGATGAGATCGACCAGCGGCTTCATTGACTTCTTTAGCTGAGTTATCGTGTGCTTCCGTGAATCGACAGGGAGTCTAACGATGTCGTCGGCGAATCCGCGCGACGGCGAGCATATCGCGTGTCCCCATTCCTCGAGCCACTGAGCGAGGTTGTGGACTAGAGTCGTGAGGTTGTCGGCATACGCAGTAGGTTTGAAGCGCTTCATATATCTGCAACAAAACTTTGGTTTAGACTGCCATCATTATTCGCAAAGTTTTAGGATCCTCACTCGTTTAGAGGGGTTATAAGAGCTTTGAACACGTGCAGCCCACTTTGGGGATTACCCGGTTCGTCGAAAGTACGTCGCTCCATACAGCTACTCATACAGCGATTGATCGTGAGGGTCACATGGTCCAGGTTGTTGTTGATGAGACCATACAGCGCACTGGAGTCTTTTCGTGAGTGAATGCCGGCAGGCAAGTCCAAGCTATCACGTACTTGACGTTTGTCTGAATGGTGCTTCGAATGACAAACTCGGAGGAGAAGTACTAAATAGAGCGTGTTAAAAGCTGCCCGCCGAGAGTTGGCACAACAAAGACTACACGCACCGCGAGTACCGGGAGATAGCCGCGCTGAAAGGACAGGACATTTCGGTCGAAAGCGGCCTCTGAGGAGACATTCTGGTGGCAGAGAACCTCTTGAATTCGAAGAATTCCAGTGCCTGTCGGCTGCGGAACCGATGAGAAATTGGTCTGACCAAGCCTCGACGCGGACTTACGTCGCCCATCAGTTGCAAGAATTCCTTTCAAGAAAAAAAAACGGATATTTCATCAGATTTACATCCATAGCTATGGAGGAAGTGAGCCACTCACCTGCCCATCCTTGATGAACTATTAGAAAGATCATGCTGATGAGTCCACCGCACCCAAACAATGACCGACGGACACGCGCTCAAACGTACCCAAGTGTTGTTCTGAGGGTTGGCGCTCTGGAGGATGGAGGCAAACGTATAATAATCTTCGGACCTCCTAAAGTCGTAATCTGGCTTGAGGTATACTTTGATGCGATTGTGTGCTTGGGTCGGTGTCAGAGCAGCACCGGGCAGTGCACCCGTGTAAGGGTTCGATACGTCCCCAACGTCGTCGTTGTTCAAGGCAGCGCGAGGTGGAGGGATCGGATCTTGCTCTCGGGTGCTAGCTCCAGCTTTAACGTGACGATACTTGCAGGAGAACGCGCTCTCGCATTCGCCCGTGGTCCAGAACGCTTTGCAAGCGTTCGGCGGCATCCCCGCGGTGCTGACATTCCCTACGTCCGGAGTGTTGTTCATTGCGGCTTGAGAGGTAGCTTGATCGGCAGGTCGGTTGGCCTGTCCAGAGCGTGCCCCTGGGTTGGGTTGCTGCTGCTGCTGAGCGTCGGCCCCTGGTGGTCCAATATGCAACATGTTGCATCGTTCGCCCTTCCGGCAACCACCCCTCTGGTGGTAAGGACAATTGGTACGTTTTGGTGGCATTTGTTGTAGGCCACTCTTCTACGTGATGGTGCGTTTGGTCGTCGAAAACGATGAAAGCCGTCGGTCGCTGGTGGTGGTAGCGGTGGTTCAGGTTACGCGAGTGTGTACAACCTCGTGTTTGAAAATTGGGAATTGGCCTGGAAGGGTCGGGTCATCGGCATCTAGTCCACTTTCATTTGGGGGGCGAGGAGGGCATCAAGATCTCCTTTTTTGGAAGGTCGGGTGAAATTCCGGAGGCGGCTGATTGTACCTGAGAGCCCGATTCCATCAAACCCATTGAATATGCTGACGACATCCAAGTTGTTACTGCGCGCATGCTAGCGATAATCGAATCGAGGGGTGCCCGGTGGTCATTGATATTGGAGGTCGAACGAACTTGTGTTGGCCGGCGTGGGAGCCGAGTGGCGCACCGACGGGCCAATGGCAATTACCGGCCCGGAAGGTTCCCCTTTGAAGTCATTCACCGAGCCAAACAATATCTTTCATTAATATTCTGGGTTCACATATGCAGACACCATCTAAGCACCTCGGCCCCACGCCCACGGACTATCTGCCATCCCTTCTTCCCTTGCCAAGTTTTCAAAGTTCATGGCCCGCGCGTTAGTATTATTCAACGTATGATCCTGACCGCCGATGATACAGCCGCATTCAGGACACCGGGATTGTTCCATCGCGCCGCCACACTTGAAAGAAGAAACATCAGTCGCAGATATGGTCGTATAGATTCATAGTGATTTTATTCTTACGTCGCCTATGGTGTATACATGCCCATTAGGGCATTGGTAAAAGTGACCACGAGTTTCTGCGGCGCTTTAGTTAGCAGCGCCAGAACCCCCGTCGCAGTTCCTAAACTCACCAAATTCATAAGAGCCACCCATTAACCCCCTAATAATTTCCCGCCTCTCTTCATCGGTGATTTCTTCGTAGATGACACCCCGTTGGAGCTGCTGAATTAGCTGCACCCACTGGTCAAGGATGTTTTGCGCGGGCACCATGAAGTTCGCAGCGAGCCAGGTGTCATCCCTGTTGTTATGGCTTACAAAAAGGCGGTATCTGTTCACTTGCAACGTCTTTTCGGCCCGGGATGCATCGTAGGCTGTTCTGGCTTCATGCTTGAATTGCTCCAGGAGCATGCCGTTCCTCTGCCGCCCCAGTCGGTGCTTGAAAGTTTGAAATTCCGCTTCCATCATGAAGACCGCGGTTTTGACAACCTGACGATAGGACCGGGACTTTTCGGCGATTTCCAAGGCAAGTGCCGCATCGCGTCGAAGGGAGGATAGAATATAGGCTATGAAATCTCCCCAACGCGTTCGTGCCAACGTATCGAGGCCTTTTTTCCGAAGCCGTTTTGAAATTCCATGAGCGACTTCAAGAAGAAGAAAGCGGATATGAATGGTCGTCCAGCATGCTTCAACACGGAAGCGCTGATCTGCTTTTGGTACGGAAGAAGCTCCACAATTTTTCTTCGCTTTCTTCAATGTAGCTTCTTGGACAGTAAACAGCGGAGACGTTCCTTCAAACCGGTGCGGTTCGTCCATGTAGCGGTGGTGAAGTGCAGCAACTGCGGCCTCCCACACGCGGATATGCGCCGACTTTGTAGAGGCAACAGTGCAAGCTTGGTCATAGGCCCTCAGAATGGCCTTGACCGCATTGTTCCATGCTACGGCGAGAGGTTCTGGCAGCTGGTGGCGATCTTGAATTTCGAGCCCGAAGCGCGCCGATCTGACTGGATGTGGTTCGGCTTGTGGGATGAATTCGGAGTCAACGGGGGAATGCGGGCTTGCGGGGCCAGCGGCAGGTATGGCAAAATCACCCAACGGGAGGCCGCTTAGTTCGCGTCTCACCCTGCGAATAGCTTGATCTGTGTCCTTGAATTCTGAAACCCGATCGCTCACATGGCGCAAGGTGCTCCGACATTGGTTTGCAACATTCTGTAGGGCATTCGTGAGGTTCAGTTAGCGGCTCTGAGTGGGAGACATTCATACCTGTTCGGCCATGTCTAGATCAACTCTTTTCAGTACCCGTCCGTACCGCCTGGCTTTGATGGGAGCCCGACAAAGAGGACAAAGAGGATGGTTTTGTAGGCCTGGAGGGGGCGGAGCAAACTGCAACCAACGCTCATCTTGCCTTTTATAGCATGAGTCAAGCTCGCAAATCCCATCGAGAGTCTTCACGGTGAATACGTGCCCGCATTTGAGAGTAATGAGCCTGCTGTCCAGCCCGTCCCCCTCAAGGTCTACATCGCTGAGCGAGGTTTGCATGATGAAATCGACTACTTGAGACTTGACGGTGTCTGGAGCGCAAGTAGGGCAGGTTTGGACTTCGCACGGCTCTCCACAAACTAGTGAACCGCCGATTTGAGACCAGAACGAAGTCATGGTATGAATAATCACCCACCAGATGGGCAAGGGTGGCCACATGCCAAAGTGCTATTGCAGCGTAGATCACACGGTAACCGAGCGCAAGGCTACCAAGAAGGTTCAGCCAAGGATGAGACGGCCAGATAGCCCAGACTCACCGCACTACATACAACTGGGCAAACATGGTGGTCGCACTGCCAGTCGCAAGGCTCCATACACGGCGCGCAGGGCTCGTAGCAGGCGCGGTCGCACTCATGGTGACTGCAAACTTGGCGGCAACGCTTTTGGCAAAGAACGCCAGAACAGTCATGTTCCTCTGAGCAATCTCCTCCGCACTGATGTCGGCATCGAAGAGGTTTTCTGCACGGATGTCTAGCATGTCTCCGACGGACAACATGTCCATTGCAATCAACGCGCTGGTTTAAGCTCTGGCATTCACCACAACGCGAGCCGCAAGATTTGGAACAACAGGACATGAAGAGGTCACATCGGGACTGGCATTGCAGCGAGCGAGGATCTTTTGAGCAAACAGTTTCAACTGTATGTCCGCAGCCCGGGAGGACCTTTGTGACAATTGCATTGCAATGGATATCTTCTGGTCGATCCATTTGCCAGCTGAGGTAAAGGTTCAGAGATGCGTCGATCGAATTTAAAAACACTGACTTACCATTGACCTTGAAGATAATGGCCACAAGTAAGTCGCATAGTGATAGGGAATTGACATTTTCCACAAGGTACGGCGCAAAGTTTATCGCAGGGATGGCTCCGAGTGCACATGCGAAGGCACTGCGCCCTGCAGTCCTTCTGTCTGTGATTCTGGTCATCGAGATGACACTGGAGTGGACAAAGGTGTCCGCAGTCGAGCCTGGCATTGCAAGGAAGGAGACACCCGCCTAGAGGAAGGTGTTAGGTGACGGGTATCTCTCTAACGCGGGTTCGTGGAGTGAGGTCATCCTCACCAGTCGGAGCATGGAGTGCTATCTTGCCAGGGGCATCAATTAACGTAACCTTTTCAGGATGTCTATGACAGGCAATTGGTATCGCAGGACCTATTGCGTGTTGACGTTTCAACTCGGCGATCACCCCGCGCCACATCTCGCTTTGAGCGAGGTCGTCTGCGTTTCCAAGAATATACATTCCTTCTCTGGCACGAGAAAGGGCGACGTTGGTCCTATTTTTAGACTGGGTGAAGAAGAGATTTGAGGGGAATGACCGCAAGCCAGCGGGCGTTGACTGACCCTCAAGAAACCGATTCCCCTGCTTGCTGCTGGATTCCCGCCAGAATTGCGAACCAGTGAAAGAATGACAATCCGCCCTTCTTCGCCTAGGGAGCTTCGCTCAGCTTATGTCTAGGTGCCAAATGTAAGTAAGTACCTTGGAAATTGTCAACAGTTTTTAATAGTCTATAATGCAAGATCTGAAGGCTCAGACGAGGAACGCGAGTGAAGGCAATCCGACTTACACGCGTTTGCTGATGTGGACCTGCTGCGTGGCTTCTTCAAACATACCAGCTACATCATCTTCGTCCCGATGATCAAGCAGTTTGGCGATGTCCCTTTCATCTACCACCGTCATAACTTCACCAGCCAAGGCGTTGCGAAGTTTAGCCACTTGCCCAAGATATGCGCAGAGAATCACAATGTCTCCTGTTTCAGTGTACGTGCCTTGCCTACCGAAGTGCGAATGTCAGATGAGTAGACCATAGGGACTCATAGGAAATACCTTAGTAAATGTAATACAAGGTCCTTGATCATGGCGACTTCAAAGGCGTTTGTTTTTGATACAGACTCCTCTCCAGCACCCCCTTCTGGATGGCGATGGTCCAGGAAAAAGACGTCCTTTGCCATACCTCGGATCGAAGGTCGCCCAATGACATCATCATGATCGGACAAGGATGGGTATAGCGTGCAACTAAAGTATACCGCTATCTAATGAGCATGTAGTCGACCGGCTCAGAGCCTAGGAGACTCACCGTATCAATTCCGAAATCTCGGGACGCATTCGGCGTTGTACATCTAGACGGGACATACGAAGACCAGAGGAGGAGAGTCTTTCCATAAGTGACCGGTCAAATTGATAAACCTGACCAATCCCGGGGTTGTCGGCGGAGAGCTCTGAAGGCGGTTGCGTGAGCTTCTAAAAGTTGTTTCCGTGCCATCAAACTTACGGTAGTTTTGAATCGAGGCTCTGAGCTGAAGCGGATCACCGATCAAAATCATATGTTGAATCGACGGAACCAGACCTAAAGTTAGGGTTAAGCATTCGGTCATTGCTCGGCGGTTTTATGAACTCACTCGCAAGAATGTGCGCTTCGAGCACTTGGCCCGCCTCCTCGACCAAAAGGACCCGAGGTGCAACGCTTCTCAACAGCTCGGTCAACTTTGCAGCGCCTATAAAGCGTATTGATAAGAATACCAATGTCCACCAATAGGAAGAGAAACCCTTACCGTTTGTGGTGCAACCAATGATATCAGCCTTGTCGAGGACCACAAGTTTAGCCTGTGGGCAATATTTAGCATCCTTTCGAGCTACATGCGCAGACGCAAGTGACGGGCACACCTTATTCTGGATTTCCTTCCATTCCATGGTGGCTTCGCGATGTCGCTCCTTCAAACGCTCAAATTCTTCCAGCTGCTCGGGTTGAGAGCCTTCGAGCATTGCTTGATTCAAATATGCGTTCAAACGATCTCGTTCAGCCTTGGACATATTCCAGACGTCGGGGTTTTGGAGAAGCTGATAAATGCCCCGGTCCGTTGTCGGGGAACGGGGAATGGTTCGATATCCACACGTCTCTTCAAAAAAGGCCCTCCGGTCGTTTGTCCAGTTTGCGTGATCCAGAACACGGGTTGCGTCAGCATCGTTTGCAGAGGTGTCCGGGTGATCCGCCCCACTATTCCTGTCCGACGCTCGACTTCTGCCGACAGCTTGCGCAGGCGAGCCTCCAGACGCCGCTTCTGGAGCTGTGTACGTGATGAAGGCGAGGTCGATTCCTTGACGCCAGTAGTCAACCAACGACTTGGGCTCAGCTTGTGCATTTGGATGTTCGAAGTCACGGTCTTGGGACTCGTCGTAAAGCTGCTGGATCCAAAACGGAGGATTGTGCAGCTCGTCATCGTGAAGCGGATAATGAGACGATAAATAGAGCTCGAGCTGCGCAAGTCGGGCTTTCTCGCCCACCACCTCGTCCATAAAGTTCGCCATGGCTTCTTCGGCACGTTTCATCATCGCAAAAGCCTTTCCTTGAGCTCTGTCTTTATGAGTCCTGTTGATGTTCGCTAAGATCTTGTCCAGCGACAGTTCCGCAACGGCCTCTTCCTTCGAGTAGGAACCCAATCGAACAATGTTTTTCGTTATATTTTTCTGGAGGACTTTGACGATAATGTTGTCGAGAGCGTGGTTGGTTAAGGCAATGAGTAGAATTGGTCTAATTTTGTTTGCGATGAGGACCCGAAGAATCTCGATGCCCGTAAAGCTCTATCGTTCCCTTGTCAGTCGTTCGAGTCTAAAGTGTGGAGATAAAGCAACTCTAACCTTTCCTGTTCCTGGTGGTCTGTGCAGAAATATGGTCAGTAAAGGAACATCAGTGAAAAGGAAACGGTTTACCCTTGAATCAATGACACTTCCGAGGTCAATGCATCGACCATGGCCTCGGCTTGTGTATCATCAAGCCGGCTTTCTTGTTTCAAAATGGTACGGGCTCTTGCGACAGAGTAGGGATCATGGGGACAGAGGTACAGATCCCTCCGGTGGTCGAACAACATGCAAAGGTTGAAGTTGAATTGTGGATGCGCATATACTGGAGGCGTAACCCTGATGTGGCTGAGATCAACCGAGTCGTAGAGTGGTAGGTAGTCGGAGAAGGGGAACGAAGTCGGCTCTTGGGCTTTGAGGCCGTCAAGGAATGGTCGAAATGCTTCAAACATCCCTGGGGATTCGACGAGGAACTTTGTTTCCCTCTCCTCCTTTCGGGACTTTTGAAGGCGGCGCAGAATCCGCAGCTCAACCTCTGCATCAATGAACGATACCCGAACTTTCACCCGATTCTCATGCTTCTTAGCACTCTCGAGCAGATCGTCGGACCAGCTGGTGATAACGCCGAGATACACTCGCGGGGAACCGCTATCGGTTTTCCATACAAGGGCAACTAGCCCGCCCTGCATCAAGCGTTTCTTCCCCTCGCCTTCCCAGAAAGCTGTGCGTTTGGCCTGGCTTTGGTGCCGAGCGTCTCCTGGTGGGGAGTCGAAGCTAAGCTCGACCGAAACGCCCTTTTTGTCGCATGTCATCGGTCCGAATTTGACGTTGGTATAGAGCCTAAAGCGGACCGAGTCTCGTTCTTGCTCGCATTTGTACATGCCGCCGTTCTTCTTGATGAGTTCGTTTAGCTGGGTTGTGCCGTTAGGCGGTTGGGCGAGATCGTCCAGAACGGCGCCTACAGAGCTCCGGACGGGAGCACTGTTGGCAGTGTTAGAATCTTGTCAAGGCAGGAGACATGTCGAACGTACATTAACTCCTCCCTCAAAAGACGGAATTGAATGTCCAACAATCGCTCCATACTCTCTGAAGGAAGGTGGTGCGGCGCCCCGGCAATATTGCCCGGAAGATAAGGCCAAGTCGTTGAGGCCAGTTCGGAATGAGGGGGAACGATTCGGATATCTTGGATCGACTCATGGTCGTTCTCGTGTCGAGGACCACCTGCCCGAAGTTGACCTGGCGGCTCATGTATAACATGCATTTGAAGCAAAAGTCCTCTCTGTCTATCAGCAGGGTCCATCCTTGTCGCCCTTCGAGATTCTTGCTGCGCCTGTCGCGTAGTTCCTTCCGAACGTTTCACGAGATCGGTCAACGGCTTGATCGACTTCTTCAGCTGATCGACTGCATGCTGACGTTGCTCAACAGGAAGGTTGACGATGTTGTCGGTATGTCTGGGCGGTGAGGCGCATATCCTTTTCCCCCATCTGTCGAGCCATCGGGCTAAGTTGTGGACGAGAGTTACGAGACTCTCGGAGCGGTCAGCAGTTTTGAAACGTCTCAGATATCTGCCACCATACTAGTCATTAGGGCATCATCATCGTTAAAGGTTCAGGGCACTCACTCATGTAGAGGGGTGATAACGGCTTTGAAGACGTGCAGTCCGCTTTGAGGGTTGCCTGGTTCGCCGAAAGAGCGTCGCGCCATGCAGCTCTCCATACAGCTCTTAATGGTGAGAGTTACATGGTCCAGATCGGCGTGGATGAGGCTATACAATGCACTGGAGGTTCGAGGTTAGTGGTTATCGCGACTCGGTACAGTCCACCACATACTTGACGTTTGTCTGGATGGTGCTTCGAACGACATACTCGGAGGAAAAATACTAAATAGAGCGCATCAAAACGGCCTCCCAGCGAGCTGGAGTAAAGAAGGATGCACGCACCGCGAGGAGAGGGAGATAGCCCCGCTGAAATGACAGGAGACCTTGACTGAATCCAGCTTCGGAGGAGACATTTGGGTGGGATAGAACCTCTTGAATACGACGAATTCCGTTGCCTGTAGGCTACAGAAGATATGAGGGGCCTTCTTATCTTTTTGGGGGGGGAGGTGAGGTTCTGGACTTACGTCTCCCATCAGCTGCAGAAATTCCTATTGAAAGTAGCGTGCATCCCATCAAACTTCCATCGTAGCTAGGATGCGAAAGACTGCTTACCTGTCCGTCTTTAAGGAACTGTTTGGAGATGTAGCCAATCAGTTCACTCCCAAAACGACAAACAGCGACGTGCTCAAACATACCCAAGTGTTGTTTTCAGCATTAGCGCTCTGAAGGATAGCGACAAATGAATAGTAATCCTCTGAGCTCCGAAAATCGTAATCTGGTTGGAGGTATACTTTGATGCGATTGTGTGCTTGAGTCGGCGTGAGACCAGCACCAGGCAACGCGCCCGTGTAAGGATTCGATGCATACGCGACGTCATCGTTGTTTAAGGGTACCCGAGGTGGGGGAAGAGGGTCTTGCTCTCGGAAGCTAGCTCCAGCCTTGACGTGACGGAATCTGCAAGAAAACGAATTCTCGCATTCGCCATCAGTCCAGAATGCTCTGCAGGCATTCGGCGGCATTCCCGCCGGGTTGGCATTTCCTGTAGTCGAGGGGTTGTTTGCTGGTCGGTTCGAGTTGGTCCGCTCATAACGGGCACCGATTCCGGGCGGGCCAATGTGTAACATGTTGCATTGTTCACCCTTGCGACAGCCCCCTCTCTGATGGAAAGGGCAAACTGTACGCTTTGGTGGCATTTTGGTCGAGAACACTCGTTTGCCTTATGATGGGCGTGGTTGGTAAGTGGTGTTGAGAGTCACCGGTGCTGGTATACGATAGAGAATGGTTCGATGATGCGAATACAGACTGGTGCTTGGATTGCTCCGGAAGGGGCGGGCAATGGGCTTCTACTTCAGGTTCATTTGGGAGATAATTGCTGGAGGGACTCAAAATCTCCTTTAATGGAAATTCAGAGGAAATTTTGAAAGAAGCCCAATTTGAGGCAGAAATAGGACCCAAAGGTCCGCGTTAATTTGCCGCGTCGACGTCATCCCGGGTGTGAACAATTGCGAATGATGGTCGGATGGAGACTTGGTTGTCGATGTCGAAGTCGAACTTCCTCTGGGCAGCGTGAGAGTTGGGTGGTGACTGAAGACCCAACCCTGCCAGGGTAGGTCCATAAGAGTCTCCCTACCAAACTATCTTTCAAGCTAATATATGTCTTTCATTAATGCTATTGCGCTAAGGGTATGGACAAAGAAGGTGGTTGGTATAAGGGAGTGCAGCAGAGGGTTGTAGATAGAACCACCGCGCGAAGCAAAACCACTCCAGGGTCTTACCCGTCTGTTTCCCGCACATGAATATAATGTCCTCTTCGGAGTGACATACATTAAATTTGGAACAATACAGAGAAGATTAGCATGGCCCCTGCACAAGGATGACACGCTGAATTAGAGTGGACGACCTCCGGGTCGCAATATTTTTTGCAACCTGCGACACCTGAGAGCCACTCAAGGGTAAAGTTTTTCCAAGTGGCAAGCTCCAGAGCATCCTCCATTGCCCACCTTTCTCAACGATGAGAACACTCGAGTTTTTGGTGCAAGCACTTCAGCTTTTGATTCTAGAGACAGAGTTACATTTCACACTAGAGAAAGCAATATAATGATGAAAACAAGAGAACGAAAAGCGATAGTACGGTGGCGAGAATAAACAATCCGAAAGCGAGAGGATAAACAAGACGAAACGAAAGTCGAAAGCATTGTACATAAGTCGAGAGCGCTGTTACAGAAGAACGAAGGGTGAGCAGCGAGGGATGATATCAAATAGAGAACGAAGTGGAAGGGAGCCGAAGATGGGTCGCCTAGTAACCGAACAACATAAGGATTGGTGAGAAAACCATGGAAGAGACGACCATGACAGCGGTAACAGAAACAGCAATATCGGAAATGACACCGGGCTTGTCTTGAGCAACGAAGTTGGTGAAGAGAGTGTCGAAGAGTGCCAGGCCACGCCTTGCCGGTGCAGGTGCGGGGGTAACTTCCAGCTCCTTGGATGGGAGATCCACACGGGTGACAGAGACCTCTTCGGTCTCAACGTCACGCTGAATGGTGTACTCATCCATCATGTTGTGGAAAGCTTCCGAATGCATCCAGGAGACGGATTCGAGGAGAGGAAGACGCTCGGCGATGGCCTTGCACGTAGCGGTGGCGTTGCGTTTTTGGCTTTGAAGTGGGAGGCGCAAGACGCGGAGGTTTGAGAAAAGAGGGATGATCGGAGCGAAGTCCTGTTAACCGTGAGGAGAAAGATAAGCAATCTGGAAAATTCCATGTAGGACAGCTTCATGCCACATACCTCGAAGCTGAGCCAGTCGAGCTGAATGCAAGCGTATGCCAGGATGCCGTCGACCATGTCGTAAGACTTGGTCCTGAGGTCCAACACCTCCAAAGAAGGCAACCGTTGCGCAATGGCACGGAGCACCTCCTTCACCAGAGTGGCCTCGGTTGAACCTGGGCTAGGTTCCCAGTCCGCGATGCTGACTGCCAATTGCTTCAAATTCGGCACATGCCGCAGGGAAGACAGAAGTGAGGTAATTTCGGCCTCGGACAACCCGTCAGGGAGTGTGATAGCCAAAGAGGACAGGTTAGGAGCGCGGGAGAGGAGGATTTCTAGGTTGCATGTTGAGATAGTTTGGAGTTCGAGGTGTGTAAGGCGGTCAAAGATTGGGAAGACCTCCGATGGGAGCGTTTCAAGCCCGAGCGAGATCCCGCGCAGCGAGTCGTCTTGGACGTTGAGGCGGTTCCATGGAGTGTCGTATGGCGAGTTTGATGATTGGAAAGTGAGGGATTGGAGGCGAGAGGCGTTCGCGAGGACGTGCGCCAGAGGGGCAAAGTTGTCGCGGTTCCAGGCGTCGTAGAATTCGATGTTGAGGGTGACGCTGAGGTTGCTGTGGGTGAAAGAACGTCGATAAGCCCCAAAGCCGCCGGATTAATTTGCGCCGAATAGAAGGCTTACCGGATGCGATCAATCATCGAGGCTGAGCTCTCAGCGAGGCGCTGCAGCTGGCTCATAGACGTGATTGAGACGTCCTTCGCGATGAGCGGGAGCAGGGCATCGCGGAGAGTCCTGGATGCGGAGGAGAACTGCTTGAGGTCCACTGGGGAGAGGTGTCGACCGACCTCCTGGACGATTTCGGTGGGCAGCTCGAGCATCGCGCACGAGTTGGTTGCTGGGACGAGGTAAGGTGAAACGACTGGAGCCGACTGTTGTTGTCTGAATGCGAACATGGTCGTGCAACTTGCAGAGGATGTTCAGAGCGGGTGTGTGTGTGGATGGCGAAGTGAGGAGAGCAGTGGGAGAAAAAAAAAGGTGTCGAGGTTATAAACCGAAAAATACGGGATTGCGGGCTGTAGGCGGTCAGCCCTCGACGTGAAAGACATTGAGGGGGTTGCGTGGTTGGTGGACATTGAGGGGGGGTCACTGTGTTTGTTGCTGAAGGGAATCTTCGGAATCGAGATCTGCACAGTCGAACAGATTCGACGGTGTGTTTGTTGCTGAACCCAGCGGCGGTACGCAGGCGCTTTTGTACGTCAATCCCGTCTACGCCCGCTTCACCTCTGCTAACCCGCCGCCGCCACCAATAGCGATCTGTACAGCGACTCTCTGCCGCATTCACTCAAAGGGTCGTCCGGCGTTGGAGGGGGTGAACCGGGACCGCTGGTTAGCACGCGAAACACGCGGCAAGGCAGAGGAACGGCAGTGATGATGCATAAAAATACATATATACCACTGGCGATGACGACGAGCATGTGTAGGTAGTCAAGTGCGCTGTGGAAGCGATGGGAACAATGGCTATCTGTCGAGGAAACGCGTTTAGACGTTGCTGGGACTGTGCTCAGATCTGTGTCCACCTCGGATCTCGGGTCGGGGTGCAGTTCCCACCCGAGGGAAGGACGCCACGGCCCAACCCCGGTCAACTTTGCAATTGCCTCGAAAACGTGCCACAACACTTGTCTGGACTCTAGCACAATACTCAGCAGGCCCTAGAAGCCATATTCGCCATGGCTTTCTCAACGAATAGAGCGCAGTCAAAGCGGCTTTGCGTGTTTAAGCGTTGGGGGTGCGAACCTTCTCGTCTTGAAGCCTCGAAAGTCCGTTCCCAACACCCCTGTTTCAACATACTGCAACGACGAATCTCATATAAATACAGACAAGAGACACTCAAGACGAAGAGGAAATCCGTGACGGACGGACCCGACGTTGAGAGCCGCCAAACGCGTGGATGGCCATATATGCATAAGCATGGGACCCACGCGTATGCGAAGCCAGGACAAGATGTGCTCGTCGTCAACTGTCCGCGACCGACTCGAGGTACCTAACTGGAGGATCTGCTAGAGCTGATGGGGATGTTGGCAAGGTTATCCTTTCCAGTTTGAGTGAGTACCGGCTCCTCGTCCATATCAACTGTGAACACTTACCATAGGCCACCACAAGTCCCGCAGGATGTCGTTCCGGTGCCCCAGAATCGAGGTTTCCATCAGCTGATGGTCGTAATAAGCGGCGCAACTGCCGGTCGCCGACCTAACAACTCCGTCGACGAGCGAACGAGGAACGAACGTCCGTGTCGGACACACAGCAGCCACCTGCCCTGCAACCTTCGCGTCCAACTCAGAGTGTCCAGCCGTCGTGGTGCAATCTTCCTATGAGCCTCCTACCGTTCCATCTTCGCTACAAGCTAACTCTCCAGGACTTGGCGCAACTCGCAGCCCCGACCCCTCATATCGTCGGGCAACTCAATATAACCCATCCTCCCTCCATCAGGTTCAACCTCTTCAGAGGTCTCGCTACTCGCTCTCTCTGCCCTGCACAAACTACCGCTGCCCGAACACACAGTCAAGACCTCAAGGGCAGGGCCGTTGGACAGAACGGGAGAGCCCCAAGACCCTGGTGCTCGCGTGCTTGCGCGGTCGTCGTCGTTGGTGAGCCCATCGCTCGAGCTATGGTCGTCTTCCTCCCGAGAATGCAACGCCCAACGTTCCACGGTCCACCCACGCGGCAGCAGGGCAAGAACCTCCACATCGTCCGCCAACTCATACCCGCCATCCACCGCGTCGCCTTCCTCCCTTTCGCTATGGGCGTTCTCCCACTCTGCTTCTCGATCGAATGGAAGCCGCTCTCTAGGACGTTGTACCCACGTTACGTACGGCAGTTCAATCTTCGGTGATGCCGTGTGGGTTGCGAGCTCGACTTGTTACCTGTCTTTGGCAGTCCTTTGCTCGACTGGATGGTCAGGACAACCAAAACTTAGATCTCCCAACTGTCTGAGAAGACACTGTTCCAGGTCCAAAGAGCAGAAAAATGATGTCGTTTGGATCGTTGGCAAGACCGTCGTACCCAAGTTCTCCAGCCAAGTCTCGATCAGTTGGCGAACCGACTCGTCAGCGATAGAATCGGTGCGTTTCTACCCAAGTTCAAAGCACTCACTCTGTCACAGATTTCTTCGGAATGGTTCATAGGAGCAAGAGGAAGAATAGTGCGTCGGAGGAATCGTCGGGGGTGTCAAGGACGGTAAGATGGGGTCACCTCCTCGATTTCTCCCAAGCTATTTGTACGGCAGAAGCGACAAAGACAAATTTAGGAACCGCGAAAGCATCCTGATTGTCGATCGAACGAGGTGTAGGTCGGTTGAGCAGACGAAGCTGGACCCCCCTTTGACCTCTTTCACAGCCCGTTCGGCTACAACGATACACAAAAGTACCGCTGTCCATCTGTCCATCTCAGTTTATGGCCAATAATACCGCAATCGGAATATTCATTGCTCCTCCTGTTGTCATTATCATCTGATATATCCAAAAAGGCTGTTGGTGATGCTAACGCCACTGGGTAGCGATGTCGACCACTACGCCGACCTGAAGTCGAGGGGTATGTGGGAGACTAGGAAAGTCCAAAACTATATTAGAGTTCTGAATTGATAAATAAGAAAAGCCTGGGGGATGAAGCTATCAAAAGAACCCGAAGTGGAAGGATAGTGAAAAGGGATGCATGGCATATATGTGGGGGACGAAGTGGACGCCGAGTCTTTGTGCTCGCACTCATCCGCTCATCCGCGAACATGCTAATTGCAGCGCAAGATCCCCTCGACATCGCGAATCAGTTTCCCGCGATATTCGTCGCCCCACCGGGATGATGTCTCTATAAGGAGACAAAAGTCTCACCATGGACCCCACCAAACGACAAAGTGTCGTCAAGTTCTCGTGGTATGCAGTCAACCAAACCCAACCTCCCAATCTCCGACGTTCAAACCAGAATCACGACAAAAATCATACGGTCTATTCAGAATCCCGATCCATCTTTGCAATACCAACCCCTTGGGGCGTATCTTCGGACGTAGCTATGTAACTTGCAATGCCCGCATTAATCCGTGGTCGGCAAGATCCGCTGTCGTACCTGACAAAAACCCAGTCGCACTCCGTTCCTCGGGTTCTATGGTAGCTCAGATAAACACTTTATTTCGACCTATGCCAGAAAAGTGGCTAGTCCGACGAACACTTAGATCTACGTTACGAGCCCTGCCCTACGTTGCATATAATAGGTATGCGACGACCCTCAAGACTTGCGTTGAGCAAGATGGGGCGAAGAGTTAAGAGACTCAGTGCGGAAAAAGAGAGGCGTTCGTACATCCTTGATATCTGGGCCGTAGTTTTGGCGGAAGGAAGATTGGGCTTGGTAAGTGCGGTGGCGTACGTAGGGCCTGGTTGCCCGCGTACTCCCTCCCCCCCGGCGGCGAGCGAAAGCAGATGCTACGGTCGAAGTCGGCCCAGAGCTTCAATAACCACCAAGCTCCCATCATGGTGCGGAAGCCGGGAGGGTCGTGGAAGAGTTCGATTTCGGCTCTCGACCCTGGTCCCTTCGCCTCACCCGTCTTACCTTAAGTCCCACCTAAAATCGATAAGAAATATCACCTTTGTAGTGCTTTATAGTGCATAGATATGGAAGAGCTAAGATAATGAGCCTGTCACGCGAGGGAATGTGCGTGCTTGTCCCTGCCGTCGCTCGGCACGTTTCGGGCCACCTCAGTCCTCGGTCCCCCGACTGCGAATTTAGAAGACTTGGAGTTTAAGCCTTTAGCTAATCGTTGTGACTGAGCTTTCTTTATTATTCGATTGCTTTCCCTTGCAGCGATTGATTTTAGTTTTGAGGTTGTGGGAGAACATGATGGCTCGACCGACCATGACGAGGGACTACAACATTGATTCAATTGAGACGCGCGGCGAAGCAATAGCAGGCAGAGCGTGGCGACCCTTTTGTGCAGAGAGAAAGGCAAGCTACTAAGACCATCTATACTCTCATGAGAAACTGCTTCCGGATGTGGGATGGAGGTTTATGTCTATGGTCTACTTCATACAAAGGCCGAGACAAAGGGACCTTAGGGCATCTACAGCATCACGGTTGGAAACTGAAGAATAACTTGTGATATCGGTGGTATGACCATTGTGTTAATAATATACATATAAGTGATTTATTCTGCAGCTCTCGCGCACTCGGGGGTATGATGCGGGAAGTCGTGGCTCGCTTGCGAGAGGCTCTCGGCCTGCAAGTGTGTCGTCGAGGACCCTGACCTGCCGACGAGCGGCAACGATGACAACTTGCGCTCCTTCGGCTTGCAGGCCCATTATCTCAGCTCTGTCATGTTTATCCACTATATAGTACTAATTATATGGCACCTTGTACCGATTTTAGAGGAAATGCAACTATATGACGGGCGAGTTGAAGTGAGCAGGGTCGAGAGTCGAAATCGAACTCTTCCACGACCCTCCCGGCTTCCGCATCATGGTGATGAAACTTCTATCCTACTTTGGTATCTATAGTCCGAAGGCTGAATGGCACCTTAACCCTTCCTGTCCGGGACCGACCTTTCTCTTATCCCCAGAAAGCAGCCCGCACAAAGCTTTAGAGCAGGAGCTTGGACATTTCTAACTAACTCACCAATAGAGCAATGCTACCTTCGTTGCCTCTTTATACGTATCTATCGATATCTAGGCTAATTAACGGAGCTGAAATAAGTGAGAGGGTGGGGAAGTTACCGCCCATACTTATCGTTGCAAGTGGAGCGGAAGAAAGGACGAAACATAATATGGATGACAAAGATGGATCACGCGCCAGGCGATGGGCGCCTAAAGGCCTGCTGATTACCGCTTACAAGACCCACCACCCTTAACATATCGGGTTCTGGGAATAACTCACTCTCGTAGACGTCCTCGGGGCTGGGTGGGGAACAAATCAAGGTTTGACCCTTGATCTTCTACTTCTTCCTTGCCTCAATCCGGTTGATGTCAACGAGCGTCGAAGGCGCGCATGCAAGCTCGCCTAAGCTCTCCGTTGACAAAGGTGTCCACGTGACGTACGACTCCGCTTCATTGCCAGCGACACCGATCGAGCTGCTCAAAGCCAACTTCGCCGCTCAGCCAATTACCGAATGTCAAAGGGAAGATAGATAACGAGGTGTCAAGGTGTGCTGACCACTTCGGGAGGTTAGGGTAATGAATGCGCTGTGTGGCTGTAGTAGCGAGGGCTACTAGGGGTTGTTCCCCGGATGAACAAAGTTTGTGTATTGAGTGGGATGGAAAAGATCAGCAAAGCACTCTTCAACACTTGACGGAGACCCGGCTGAGAACAACTAGATTGGGGGCCATGTGAAGGACTGCTGCGCTTCTTACGGGAAATCTTTATCGTTGGGTTAGAGAAGGACTAGGTTTGCAAAGATTTCTTGGAAGTTGGAGCCTAAAGGTGGATCGAACACAATCTGCCGCGGTGCTATTGGCAAGATCATTCAGCCTTGACTGCTCGGCTAAATCTTAACGTCACATTTCACCGATCAACAACACGGGCACATATCGGGATCGGAAAGGATGGAATTTCCGATTTCCGTATGATCGTTTCCGCGGTACCTATGAAAGAGTAAAAGTAGTATACGGAACCCCGGAACGGAGGTGGGAACACTGCACATCCCTATTGTACAGATTCGTACTGCCCGTGTCCTGGCGCTTGGTCATGTCGAGCGGGCCAATCACGAGGCTACCAAAATCCTACTCTCGGAAAGAAGTGCCCGGACGATACACATGGTCAAGGAGTTTCTGATGGATTATGCCGACGGGCAATGAACAAACTCTCCTTGGTAAAACGCGAGTGCTAATAGATTCAGTCTCGCGATGCCGATTTGACCCCCCGAAGACGATAAAAGATATCAAAGTGATTGGAATTCTTACCACACCGGACAGGGGCTCCGACCGATTGGGCAGGCCGCGCCCACAAGACATATCATAGTACTCCTATCGACGAAGACGGCAGTGATACCGTTCTCGGAAAGGAAACTCCCTCCTTTGTCAGCTTTGACTTGTGATTTTGAAGACTGTGTTAAAATAAATTGAAACAACACGAGTCCAATCAGTCAACTCGTGCAATCAGACTAACGACGCGTCCTCTCGGCGGTGATAAATGTCATCACAAGACAAATTAATGCCTATCGTCTCTCATAGCCCTTCAGAGCTTGTGACCACAACATAAATGCTTTGCGTTCAAGGGTCCCTCTCAGGTGCTGTGGGTGCTAGCTTAACCATAGAACCTGTATGGGGCGAGAAAAGCGCAGATCGGCGCAGATGATAGAAGTGTTCACGAGGTCCCCTTGGGTAACCATGGACCGCGTGCATGCATAGCACCGAGGGTTTGCACACGCCTGCCAGAGTCTAGACAGAGATTAAGCTTCGTGGGGAAGCCATCGAAACTTAATACGAGTGGTCGTCTTCTGAGCACTTCCAGCGAGGGAGCCGCCAGCTTACTGCCAGAGCCATTGAGAAGGAGGGTGTGCATATGACGTAAAATTTTGCTTCGAGGGCATCTCAGTCATGGCGGGAGGGACACCCGAGTACCAAAACCCTTTTGCATGATCGATACCGCTGCTCCACCTGGGCCACAACACAAGTATAGAATACACAGCTACCCCATCGGAGTACAGCGTTGCATCGTTTTGGGGTTAGAAAGGAATATTTTGGTCGCCCGAAGCTGCTGTCGAATGTGGCTAAACATACTAATGTTCCCAGTGTTTTGTGTGCTTGCGTCGTCGTCGGCGATCATGGTGCCCGAGTTCAAGCTCCATGCTTTGAGCCCTGCGAAAAATTTTACTTTAAATGAGCCTAGAAATGCTCATTATCTCATAGGATTAAGTTTAGAAACCGATCACATAAGGTTTGCGTTCTCCGTGGCTTGTCGAAACTTGCAGATCAGTTTAAGAACGCTTGGCCTCGAAGCAACGACACGGAAACTATAGATGCCCGTCCGTAAGACAACAACACGAGCAGTCATCGCATCAATTTAAGCGACGTACTGAAGCCTAATGGACAACACCAGCTCTTTACCCAACTCCTCACATTGCACGATCTCTCATACAATCTGAATCCGCTATGTCCCTTGAATCCCCGCCCACAACAACGGATGAATACCCAGAAACACCCTCCTCCGTCCCCATGGAT
Organism: Tulasnella sp. UAMH 9824; assembly: GCA_019633595.1. Classification (NCBI taxonomy): domain Eukaryota; kingdom Fungi; phylum Basidiomycota; class Agaricomycetes; order Cantharellales; family Tulasnellaceae; genus Tulasnella; species Tulasnella sp. UAMH 9824. The sequence goes on from WSUI01000272.1 coordinate 32,058, forward strand.
GACGAAAAGCCTTCTTCATCCTCAGAGGGCGGTAAGGTCGTACCAGATAATCTCGAAGAATGGCGAGGCGCCGTGGGGAAGACAAGGACAGCGATTGAAGAGACGACGAGTCTCCTCTCAGACATCGAGGCAGCCATAACAAAAGCGGCGGACCAAGGTTTAGATAAGGGCGTCATTACCGAAGCATATTCGGGCTTGATTAAGACGATGAAAGAAATTGCCAAGCTCAAAGAGATGTTGGGGGACCATGTAGAGCTCAAGGCGAGTGGCGTTCCAAAAGCGATGTAGAGTTTGCTTATCTTCTCGGTGGAAATAGGTTAGGCCGTTCTCAAAGATGAAGTGGGATGATTTGCCCTCGATTGGTGTAAAGAAGAAACCGCGGGTCGTTCGTGTCGGTATCTTGCGATTGAAACTGGTTGCAAGCCGGGAAACGGATCCACTCTACACCGGACCCGCAAAGACCATCGTCGGCGAGATGCAAATTGCTTTAGAGTGGTGGATCGACGCATTGAACCTGCACGTGAGTTGACATCGTTGCCACAGCAACTTAGTGATGCTGAGCGCCGGTCGATGATTCATCGACGACCTCTTTAGTCCGAAGCCTCCGCCAGAATCTTCGTAGATATATGCCTTCTAGGCGTCCTGAAACTTGCTCCTCATGTACTCTTTGACGGCAGCAGCTCCGGGAAAATCATCGTATGTCCTGAGCTCTTGCTGTCAAACAGCATGAACGAGCCGGAAGTCATCGCTGAACAAGATCTAACCGAACTGACGGTTCTGAGTGGCAACACGGACTATGCGGTGGCTTACATTCCTGGCTGGAGCGGCCTGTCTTCCGATAAGCGCAATTTAGCTCGAGGTATCGTACTTCGGCTAGAGATGCTCATACGTTCTGACAATGATCACTATTTTAGACGCGTTGAAGGAACTCTTGGGCCTGAAACCCGAAGGGAGAAGCTTAAAAAAGGTTAATAAATTAGCCAGGCTCCTGCTCAGCTTGGTCGAAACAAAGCGAGCGGGGACCCAGGGCAAGGGCTTGCTAGAGGCTCTTCCCCAGGTTATCGCCCAAGCAGTCGTTGCGTAAGCTCTACAACACGGCTAAATCACTCCCGTCCGGTTGTTAACTCGGTTAATTCTCCAGAGGGCGCCGTTCTCAACCGAAGGACACCAGCCCGCTGTACGTTTTCCTCTCTGTGTCTATCGTATGAACAGACCTGATTCCCTTCTATCCAGACCGATTCCATTCATCTTGACAAACGGCTTTGAATGGATATTCGCTGCCCTCAAACACGAACCCTCAGATGATGGGGGCGATGATTGGACCTGTATCAGAAGCGAACCTCAAATTATTCCAAAGGACGGACTGATGGAGGGTGCCGGTCCAGAGAAAAAAGCTGAGACCGAGGCAGGGTTACGGGCCGTGCTCGACATGTTGGTGCACTGGGTGAGATATATGAGATACTGTTTTTGTTTCGTGAAGGTAACTGACAGTATTACTGTTAGATATGCCTGGAGCGAGATGTGATTCTAGGTCAATTGGATGGATGCGAGCCTGTGACTCCAGAAGTCGAAAACGTTGAGACATAGATTTCAGATAGATACAATATTCCTAGCTGTTCAGAAATACAAAACCGCACACTGCTCCCCTTTTCTGTGCAAGGTGCATACAACACGCCCTGATTGTTCATCGACGATCCAACCTCCACCACCCGAACGATATGGTGCTGTGAACGAGGTTTCTATTACGGGGTGAAATATCCCCGATTTTGCACTTGGTACCGCACTTGCAATGCCGGAAAATGCGCGAAGTGCCGAAATTCGGGTCGATTGGGAGAACGTCATGAAGATGGCTTCATTTGAGCCCGGTTTGTTCCGAATTGCGTGCGAAGTGCCCAGTCCAATATGCTCTCCTTCCTCCATCTGCCCGCATGGAGTTATGGTTACCTCGGGCAGTGAGTCGGGGTTGGCAACAATCCAAAAGGAAAAGAGTGACTCGCCGTTGTGGACCGAGAAAGCCGCCGAGTTGTACGTTGGGTAGTACACGAAATTCGAAACGTATCGGTGATACCTATACATGGACAGCGTATACTTGAACACCCACTGAGCGGCCACCCGAGGAGTGTGTTTGGGGATAAAGGGACCTTCTTCCCAGGATTCCTCAGGAGGAGCATGGAGCTCAACCCTATCATGAAAGATACTAATAATACGTCCATCAGGGAGTAGCCTGACACCCTCTTCGGGCTAAGGGTATTATTCAGAATAGGTCGATTAAAATTTGAAAAGGGCACTTACATCCTCTGCGGCGTCTGGAAGCAGGATAGAATGGGAAACTCGACCCTCTTCTAAACCCCTCCACCGGTGAACCGCATATACCGGCTCATCAGAGGGCGCCGTTGAAGCTCTCAACAGAAAATCCCCCCAAAACGAGATGGGAGAAGAGTAACTAACGGGACGAAACACATTGAATGAGCAGGTAAACTTTGCTGCAAGTTCGTCATTCTCATTTTGCCTAACTCTCCATATCATAATCTTTCGAGGTGTGGATGTCTGTTCATAAAATTGATCTGAAATGCAGGAACGTTATTCTTAAACTCAACTTTTCTTCTAGACATATGCTCTTAGACTTGCCTTTTGATGCCAATTCAAGGGCCAGATCAAATTCCAATGGGGTAACAAGGGGATCAACAGCGATATCCATGGCCCGGATCTCCCGACTTTTTTGACGATAATTGATTAACACTCGACGTGTTATATCACTCGTACCCTTGCTGTCGAAGTCGTAGTAGACGACCGTCGCTTCTTTGTGGCCAGTAGAGCACAAAAAATATCGTCCCCCAGGGACCAGCCTTGACGCGAGGCCCGGTGGTAGCGTGAAATAACGTATCTGCCGGGGGTGTCCGTTGTTCCAATTGATCTCAAAACGCACCATCCTTTTGACCAGGTTTTCGAGGTGTTTGTAGGGGCCGGAAGTCGGGCAGTTAGGTAATAATGCCCTCCAGTCCTTTGAGCCCCTAGTGAGCCAGCGGAATGAGTCAAGCCAGACTGCCGTCATTTTTGAGAGAACCCAACACCGCCGACATGTCTATCCTCAATCGGTTCGGCTCAGTAAACTGTAGACCTACGATGCTCTTTTGTCCTCTACTTACTTGTCTCAGAGCAACGATTGAATGGAACTCGAGACTGGTGAAGACTTCGAGTAAGACGTCATCAGGAAGGGAAAGGAATGACATCAGGGAAATTTCTAGAGGATGAGAAAGTCGATGAAATGTTACGGAGATATGTGCGGGATGAGCAGAACGGTACTTGCGTTGTGGTAATGAAAAGGTAGAGCGTAGTTGGCTAACCGTCCCCGATTCTACGTAGTAAAGGAGGGTTTTGTTGGAGTTGAACGTCTGTTAGGTGTTCCGTCGCATGATTTCTCACCCCTTAACCCCGTGTTTGACTGCGGATGTCTCGTTTGTAATCTTCTATCCGTGGGGCTTACGTGGTCTGTCACACGCTTGGTTTTTTCTCGATAGTCAGTCTGTTCCGCTACTTTCCTCCTGGTCGCCGTTGACGGCTTAAGACCATCATAAGTGTTCTTTCCCTGTTAAAGTTGTCTCGCGATCAGTTTTTAGCCCGTGCTCGTCGTGTTCCTTAAAAAAAACGATTCTTGGAGGGTTACTGTTGGACTCCGGATGGATAAGCGTGATAAAGATACCGTTTCTGCTGCTCTTGTCGGCTACTTCCCTTCTTGTTTACGGGCTGAAGCCTTCTTTGGTGGCGGCTCCCTGTCGTCCGACGCCGAGAACCGCCTACGTGTTTACTTCGGAAGCCTGGGTGACAGGCTTTTGGTCGATGATGCCGCTGCGGCTCTCGACGAACAGCTTAAGAAGGAGCACAACCGCTTGAAATACAAAGAGGGGAAGCGCGCCCGTCGCGAGACTGAGAGTACTGATGCTCGGAACGCCCGTCTCGATGCCGATGGTGCTTCAAAGAAAGAGTCACGTAGAGCCACCGCTGCTGCCGCTTTGGCTTCCACTGCCAATCTGATTCAACTTATGATGCTTCTTGGCCGCAAATCCTCGCTAAAGATTTTCTGGAGCGACGAATTATAAATATAAATCTCCCCGTTCCTGATGCTGTTGCTCTCGTGCGCGCGTCGACGCCAAAATCACCGAGCTCATTCTCAATCCCGAACCTCCGGATCTGGCGCTTCCCCTTCCTTTGCTGGCGCCTTCTGAGGATCTTCGGGCCCTCTTTGTTTTCTTTTTGTTTTCTTGCCTCAATTCATTCATGCTCGAGTCTCTGGGCTGCGTGCCTCGTTCACGTTACATTGGTTTGTACTCAGGCTCCGGCCCAGATAACCACTTATCCCGGCCTATTCCAGAAGATTGGTTAGACCGGCGAAGACTTAGATCTGAACTACAGATCCCTGCTCTGCGTTGATCAAGTGCCAAGCTCCTTCCAGGCACGCCCCCCATTGTCTCACTAAGCCCTTTTTGCTTGACACTGATAGGATTATCTACTTTCATACGTGATACGTACAAATAATCTATACCGGAGAATAATAGGTGCGCGACGACCCTCAAGACCTTGCGTTGAAGCAAGGCAGGGTGAGGATGTAAGAGACACGATGCGGAAAAAAAAGAGAGGCGTATGGAAAGTAGAAGCCAACCAGGGCGACAATCCAATAATTAAAAGGCCCGAGAAATGGCGAGCGGGGTACAGTCTGAAGAGTCCGTGATAGGGGTTAAGGAGAGTGGAAAACTACGAAGGGAGGATCGGGTACAAGAACAGCGGAGAGTGGTCTCCACAAACGAGGAATATAGTGCGCGAGGAAGTCCGTCTGGGGTGCTACAGAATCAGGGAGAGAATAACGAGGGGGGAGAAAAAGGTCCGTGAGCGAGTGATGAAGTGTACGATTGAGAGTGACCAAGAGTAGATGGCCGATGACTGTACAGAAATTTCCCCCCTTCAAGCGGTCAAGCACTCGAACCGAGGGTAGGAGGGATCACATAGTTTGCAGTGACAGCTCCTCCTGCGTCCCCGGGACAGTTGACGGGGGTTCCACTTCGGCTACAACTGCGATCTGGCGGTTCACAATGCCCTCCCCATCTCCGCGCTCCTCATCGAATTCGCACTTGCATCCCCACCATTCTCAAGACCAGGTGGGACGCGGGGTACTTGGTGGTGAGGAGGAGGTATGACGATCGTCAGGTTCATGTCCCGAGATTTCCTGCTCGACGGCGGTTGGAACGAAGGTGGGCCGCGAGAGGATGGGGGTGCGGCGGCGTCCCGTTCTGCTCCGCTGTGTCGAGAAGGAGGTTCAAACGAAGGCTGGAACTGGGGCTGAGGAGGACGAGGGACCTCTGAGGGAGGGAGTGTCACCGAGTTGTGGAGTGGGGAAGGTCTTGAGGGTTGCTGTGCGTAGAACGAAGTGCGGCTCATGTCCGGAGGGGTCGAGCTAAGCGCGTCTGGACGGTCGTTGGATGGAGGAGGAGGGTACTCGGAGTGCTGCTGGTGCAGAAGCGAGTTTTGGACGAGGCTGCTTGGCGTGCGAGGGGTAGGCTGGTGAAGGACGTTCGGCCGCCTCTGCTCGTGCGGAGCCACCGAATTGACACCCGACGACGCGAACGAGGAAGTCGTGCTCGGCGTGAGCGAAAGAGCGCTCGACTTTCGGCCCATCTTCGAGGTTGAACCGATGCTTGACGTTGGCGTCATCGGGACGCTTCCTGGTCTCTGAGCCCTCATCATCGTATGCCGATTCAGGTTCTTGGTTTCCGCTTCCGCCATGCTCCTCCGCCACTCCTCGTTCTTCTTCCTCCTCCAAGATCCGAACCATATGCCGACAGCGATGAGGGCTATGAACCCGACTATGACCCCTGCTGTCGCGCCGATGGTGACGGCAGTCTTGGGTCCGGTCTTTGTTTGTACGGTTTTGGTAACTCCATCCGCACTTGTGACCACCTCTTGACGGGCGGTCAATACGGGACTTGG